>OY744482.1:60371303-60452300 GCA_963556165.1 Tipula helvola
TGGCAGTTTAGCATATTTTTGATATTAACCGAGGTTAGAATTTAAGTTGGGAGAAAGTGACACCAATGAAGAGTTAAATTAAAGTAATAGTAGTAGTACAGGCACCTGGGCTGACCTACTTTGTTGTTGTAATTATCTAGGTCAAGGTCGGAGATAAAAAACAGAGATAAAAAATGTACGTCAAGGTCACAGATAAAAAAAAATAAAAAAAAATAAAAAACAAAGATAAAAATTATTTTGCAGACACTTTTCCTGGAAATATAATATGTAGTTATGCTGATAAAGAAAAAAAAATTATGTTCCAAAGACGTTTCCTGTTTAGTAGATAAGAAAATATATTTTAATGCTGTAGCAGCACTCCTGTAGCAGCACTTTTACTGAAAATATATTTTAATACTATTGTGGTACATACTGATAAAGAATTTTTTTTAAAAAATGCAAGCGTTATCAGTAAAATTATTTTGCAGACAGTTTTCCTAGGAAATATATTTTAATACTATTGTTGTACATATGATACATTGTTGTACATAATTATGCTGATAAAGAATTCTAGGAAAAAAAAATGCAAGCGTTATCAGTAAAATTATTTTGCAGACACTTTTCCTGGAAAATATATTTTAATACTATTGTTGCACATATGATATCAGAAAAATTTAAATGAAAAAATGCAAGCGTTATCAGCAAAATTATTTTGCAGACACTTTTCCCGGAATAGTATATTGTGTAACAAGTGAGGAAAACGAGTCATTGCAATACGAAAGTGAATTGTAGCCTGAATGATATCACCAAAATTTAAATGAAAAAATGCAAGTGTTATCAGCAAAATTAATTTTACATACAATTATTTTGCAGACACTTTTCCTAGGAAATATATTTTAGTGGATAAAGAACTTTAAATGAAAAAATGCAAGCGTTATCAGCAAAATTTGTTTTCATAAATTCTTTATCAGCATAATTATAATTATGTAGAACAATGTAGAGCGCAAATGAAAAAAATGTAACCGTTATCAGCAAAATTATTTTGCAGACACTTTTCCTCGGAAATATATTTTTATTTTACAGATAAGTTTTCAGTTTAGCATTAAATAGGAAAATATGTTTAATGATACTTTGTTGCATGCCGATAAAAATTGTAAGGAAAATGTAACATATTGATAAACAATTTATCAGAATAATTATTATTATGATTTACGTATAAAAGAATTGTAAATTTCATTATGTGTATAATTACAAAGTTTATGTGGTGAAAAAACAGCAACCAATATTTAAGTAGAAATAGTTTTTAAATCTAGTTATTTGTAATACCTACACCTAAAACTATATATAATTTTCTAATTTTAACACTACTTTTTCAATTTCTATTCGCTTTATTTTGTTAATATAAAAAATGTTACAATATGAAGATTCAGACGAAGATGACTGTGAAATGTTTTGTAAGTTTTTGGTATTTTTCAATAAAATTCTTAATAATTTTGACTTTTATTTGATACAGTTTTAAGATCAAACAATGAATACAATATTGTTGAGAAAATAAAATTGGCTAATCAGGAATTGTTTGAGACAGCTCATTCACCGGAGAATATAAAAATTACGAATACTATGCGGCGTGTTACGTTCAGTCAGTCGCTGGTGGATTACGCGCCGGAATATTCGGAAGAGGAATTGTATTGTAATGAAATGAATAAATCGAATGTGAATGAATTAGAACAGCTGATAAGTACGTTGAAGATTGACAACGATGAGGAATCATCAGACTGTAAAATGGATGTTGAAATAACCGAGGAACTCTATGGTGATGATGATGATGACAGACAATGTATTGTTAATGAAAATAAAAACACTAACATGAACTTTTCCAAAATGGGGATTTTTTATAGGTTAGAAATAACTGAAGGGGCGAAAAATAAATTCTATTCAATTTGTTAAGTTTAAATTTTTTCTTTTTATTGAGATTTAAATTCTGTTTAATAAAAATAAATACAATTTAAAGTAAGCCGTGGACAAGTTATATTTTATCGAGTGAAATAATTCCCCATTACACACAATTGTAACATTTCACAACCTAAAAGTAAAAACCATTCCACGCCCTCGCGCGTCCGATTTTAGATGGTTTATTAACATAACAATGAAGAATTTTAACATCGCACGTCCGATTTGATAACAGCTTACTGAAAAATATTATGGTTAATGTTTCCGACTTTAATACTACAACTCTGCTAGTAAATAAAAATAGGTCAGCTTCACTGATAAAAATAAATACAATTCAAAATAAGCCGCGGACAAGTTATCAGTAAAATTAATTTGTAGAGACGTAAAACTGTTACAGCTGATTTAAGAATTTTTATTAATAGACACCTTTTCTGGGAAATACTACTACTACGTTGATAAAGAATCCTATAAAAAACTGCAACCGTTATCAGTAAAATTATTTTGCAGACACTTTTCCTGGAAAATATATTTTAATACTATTGTTGTACATAATACTACTGTTATTATAATTGCATCTGAAACTGTTATCAGAATTATTTTGTATAGTTCAAAACATGACTAAACATGAACAACTCTATAGTTATAACATCATAATAACGATATTTTACACACAAGTGTAACATCCCACATCATTCCGAGGCCCCGCACGTGCGATTTTAGATTGTTTATGAACATGTTCGTTAACAATTCAATATCACACGTCGCACGCCCCATTTTAGATGGTTCGTAGGTGTAGGTATTACAAATAACTAGATTTAAAAAACTATTTCTACTTAAATATTGGTTGTTGTTTTTTCATTACATAACATTTCTTAAGTACATTTGATTCGCGGCGCAGGGGTATCCGACGTGCCATTTTGGAAAGTTCATGAACATGTTTTTTCTTCATTAACACATTTATCTCGTTAAAAGATGAACATGTTAATGAACCATCTAAAATGGGACGTGGGACGTGCGATATTGAATTGCAGGTTTTTTCTTCATTAACACATTTAGCTCGTTAAAAGATGAACATGTTAATGAACCATCTAAAATGGGACGTGGGACGTGCGATATTGAATTGTGAACATGTTAATGAACCATCTAAAATGGGGCGTGCGACGTGTGATATTGAATTGTTAACGAACATGTTCATAAACAATCTAAAATCGCACGTGCGGGGCCTCGGAATGATGTGGGATGTTACACTTGTGTGTAAAATATCGTTATTATGATGTTATAACTATAGAGTTGTTCATGTTTAGTCATGTTTTGAACTATATATACAAAATAATTCTGATAACAGTTTCAGATGCAATTATAATAACAGTAGTATTATGTACAACAATAGTATTAAAATATATTTTCCAGGAAAAGTGTCTGCAAAATAATTTTATGTAAAATAACGCGCCGCATTTAGGATTATAATATTAAAGGTTTTGTGTAAAGATGACTCATTTAAGAATATGTATAAATAAGCAAATTCAGCTCCAATAAATGTTAGTAAAACAAAGTTCACGGTATCGTAAGCATATTATTAGCATTATTATATTTACAATGTTCAATAACGCAGCAGATTTTCCTTCTGAAAGAGATAATTCGTTATCACGCTCAAAGTGTACTTCAAATAGTTATAATAGAAGAGGGAATGTTGAAACAGATTCAATGTATTTTTCTAATAATAATAATAATTCGAATAAAGAAAATATGGGTTCTTGTGAATCTAAAATAATATTTAATTTAGCTTGATCTCATTTAATCAATCGTGGTGGATGAAATATATGGTTGACCCCAAAGCTTTATCTGCTGCAGGATTCTTTTATTATGGCATAGATGACAAGGTAAAATGTTTTAAATGTGGCGGAATCAAAGGCGATTGGAATTTTACCGATAATCCATGGGAGGAGCACGCATTTTGGTTTCCAGACTGTGAGTTCGTTCAGCAAGAAAAGGGCCCCATGTTCGTGGCTAGTGTCAAAAAAAGATGGGCTCAATACTTGAAAGCTTTAAATTTCAACAATACAAACAAAGACAACTTAACAGATTTTTATTTTAAAATTTTTTTGTAGAATAAAAAGAAACAAAATAATGCCATACAAATGTGTGTTTTATTAGATTTTCAATATTAAAAATATACATATTAAAATATAATTAAAATATAAAATAATTTTTATTTTGTCGACTAGTGGTTATTTACTTTTTTTTTGGATTGAATTTATTTTTGGCTGTGAACAAATTTTTTAAAACTGATATTTGCAATAATTTTCAATGAAGTTTAACATTTAATTAATACATCCCAACATGTTTTTAAAGTTCCACCACCACTAATTTGATTGATTTTTCTGACTGCATTTTCAGCAGTGTTGATAAAATCATCGACCATCTAAAATCGGACGTACGATATTGAATTGTTCATGGCCTTGTGTGTAATATTAAAGCGAATAGAAATTAGAAAATTGTATATTAGTTTTAGGTATAGGTATTACACATTACTAGATTTAAAAATGAACTCTCATTCTCTTAATATGTTGGTTGTTGTTTTTTTCACACCAAAAATTTCTTAAGTAATTTTGATTCGCGGCGCGCACGGGGTATGCGACGTCACATTTTGGAAAGTTCGTCAACAGGTTTTTTGTCCATTAGCCAGGTGACGTCCCATTTTGCTCAAAGTCCCATTTGTTCAAAGTTACTGTGATAAGGCATCGATTAGCCGTCAACAATGAAAACTTGTTTATTTATATAATAATAATGAAGTTACCATTAATCAATCTACATTGGTTTATAATGGCCGTATGCTAAAGTTTCAACATCTCCTTTAATAAGAAATCTTTTATCATTCCGGGAATGAACTAACATCATGTTTTTTGATTGAATTAAATTTTACGAACATTAACATATCAATATCTGTAAGTAGCTCTAAAGATTTATTAGTATACTTTAACATAATATCCCATAACTGTACCCAGGAATGTAAAATAGTGTGCAAGATCTAAGCCATACGTAATGATATTTAGTCGTCACAGAAAATTTATTTACTTTTGATGTGAAGGTGAAAAGTTTTTCGATTAGCCAATTTTATTTTCTCTACAATATTGTATCCATTGTTTGATGTTATCACTGTTATCAAATCGGACGTGCGATGTTAAAATTCTTCATTGTTATGTTAATAAACCATCTAAAATCGGACGCGCGAGGGCTATAAAACTATTTATAAAAATGTGACGTATTTAATTATTGATAGTGTCCTCTTAAATTAGCTGTAACAGTTTTACGTCTCTACAAATTAATTTTACTGATAACTTGTTCGTGGTTTATTTTGAATTGTATTTATTTTTATCAGTGAACCTGACATATTTTTATTTACTAGCAGAGTTGTAGTATTAAAGTCGGAAACATTAATCATAATATTTTTCTGTAAGCTGTTATCAAATCGGACGTGCGATGTTAAAATTCTTCATTGTTATGTTAATAAACCATCTAAAATCGGACGCGCGAGGGCGTGGAATGGTTTTTACTTTTAGGTTGTGAAATGTTACAATTGTGTGTAATGGGGAATTATTTCACTCGATAAAATATAACTTGTCCACGGCTTACTTTAAATTGTATTTATTTTTATTAAACAGAATTTAAATCTCAATAAAAAGAAAAAATTTAAACTTAACAAATTGAATAGAATTTATTTTTCGCCCCTTCAGTTATTTCTAACCTATAAAAAATCCCCATTTTGGAAAAGTTCATGTTAGTGTTTTTATTTTCATTAACAATACATTGTCTGTCATCATCATCATCACCATAGAGTTCCTCGGTTATTTCAACATCCATTTTACAGTCTGATGATTCCTCATCGTTGTCAATCTTCAACGTACTTATCAGCTGTTCTAATTCATTCACATTCGATTTATTCATTTCATTACAATACAATTCCTCTTCCGAATATTCCGGCGCGTAATCCACCAGCGACTGACTGAACGTAACACGCCGCATAGTATTCGTAATTTTTATATTCTCCGGTGAATGAGCTGTCTCAAACAATTCCTGATTAGCCAATTTTATTTTCTCAACAATATTGTATTCATTGTTTGATCTTAAAACTGTATCAAATAAAAGTCAAAATTATTAAGAATTTTATTGAAAAATACCAAAAACTTACAAAACATTTCACAGTCATCTTCGTCTGAATCTTCATATTGTAACATTTTTTATATTAACAAAATAAAGCGAATAGAAATTGAAAAAGTAGTGTTAAAATTAGAAAATTATATATAGTTTTAGGTGTAGGTATTACAAATAACTAGATTTAAAAACTATTTCTACTTAAATATTGGTTGCTGTTTTTTCACCACATAAACTTTGTAATTATACACATAATGAAATTTACAATTCTTTTATACGTAAATCATAATAATAATTATTCTGATAAATTGTTTATCAATATGTTACATTTTCCTTACAATTTTTATCGGCATGCAACAAAGTATCATTAAACATATTTTCCTATTTAATGCTAAACTGAAAACTTATCTGTAAAATAAAAATATATTTCCGAGGAAAAGTGTCTGCAAAATAATTTTGCTGATAACGGTTACATTTTTTTCATTTGCGCTCTACATTGTTCTACATAATTATAATTATGCTGATAAAGAATTTATGAAAACAAATTTTGCTGATAACGCTTGCATTTTTTCATTTAAAGTTCTTTATCCACTAAAATATATTTCCCAGGAAAAGTGTCTGCAAAATAATTATATGTAAAATTAATTTTGCTGATAACACTTGCATTTTTTCATTTAAATTTTGGTGATATCATTCAGGCTGCAATTCACTTTCGTATTGCAATGACTCGTTTTCCTCACTTGTTACACAATATACTATTCCGGGAAAAGTGTCTGCAAAATAATTTTGCTGATAACGCTTGCATTTTTTCATTTAAATTTTTCTGATATCATATGTGCAACAATAGTATTAAAATATATTTTCCAGGAAAAGTGTCTGCAAAATAATTTTACTGATAACGCTTGCATTTTTTTTTCCTAGAATTCTTTATCAGCATAATTATGTACAACAATGTATCATATGTACAACAATAGTATTAAAATATATTTCCTAAGAAAACTGTCTGCAAAATAATTTTACTGATAACGCTTGCATTTTTAAAAAAAAAATTCTTTATCAGTATGTACCACAATAGTATTAAAATATATTTTCAGTAAAAGTGCTGCTACAGGAGTGCTGCTACAGCATTAAAATATATTTTCTTATCTACTAAACAGGAAACGTCTTTGGAACATAATTTTTTTTTCTTTATCAGCATAACTACATATTATATTTCCAGGAAAAGTGTCTGCAAAATAATTTTTATCTTTGTTTTTTATTTTTTTTTATTTTTTTATTTTTTTTTTATTTTTTTTTTATCTGTGACCTTGACGTACATTTTTTATCTCTGTTTTTTTATCTCCGACCTTGACCTAGATAATTACAACAACAAAGTAGGTCAGCCCAGGTGCCTGTACTACTACTAGTAATTAGGCCTTTTGAGATGCTAACATTTAGTTTAAATATAACTAAATGAAATGAAGTACTGAATGAAAAGTATTTGCTGTAAATCTAATGAAATTTCAAACTTATTGAGCTTAGACCTTTTTATATTTTCTTTAGAAGTTTAGAAAATTATTAAACAAACTACAATTAAATTAACGTAATTAGCATTATAGGTAATTTAATTTCAGATGCCAGCATTTTGTTTAAAAATTATTTTAAATCAAATTTTTAATTATTTTATTTACTCTGTGATATCCGTCGTTGTTAAAAAATCGAATGAAAAATTGTTGTTGTCAAATCTATTATAATTTGAAATGCTTCAAAAGATGAGGTGAATTTGTATGAAAGTTGTCAAAGTTTAGCATATTTATATGATATTCACTGAATTTAGAGCTTTCTGTGTGTACTTTCAAGTAAAGAAAACGGTAAAACCAAAGTACGATTAAATTAAATATTATAATTCAGCATTTTGTTTAAATACATTTTAAATCAATGTTTTCGTTATATCTGTGTGATAGTAGTTATTTAAAACTCAAGGATCAGTTTTAAATTATGATTTTTGGCATGATTCAATAAATACCAGGTTAGCCCGATTTTTCAAACCACGTGTTCGTGACGTCATGCAATTCAGATAAATGTATATGTTATTCTTTTTTTTATTATTCGTTTTTTTAAAACGAATAAAAAATAATTTACTCAAAGCATTTTAAACGAAATATTTTAAATAGCGAAGCTCGTTTAAATTTTTATTTTTTATTTTAAATATGCAAATAAAACTTTGGCGCGTTAATATGATGTTCATCATTTTTTTTTACATGAACCTCCCATATGTTATAAAATTGGATTTATGTCATTAGCACCACCACTTTAAGCATTAAAGTTTATCACTCTGTCTGCCTGAACAGTATTTTCTTAAATGCTGGGTTATTAAAATTCAATTCAGCACCAAACATTTCTTCATATATGTAGGTACATACACATGTGCTTGTATATTTTATACTCAGAATTCCTGAAACATACAAAATCGATAAATAATTTAATATTTTGTACTCACTTGTATGTATTTTTAATTTCCCATTGCACCCAACATCACAAAAAGGAGGTGAAAAAAACATTTTTCATTAAAAATTTTATAATTGGTTTATAATTAATGAAAATGTATTGTGCTACCATGTACGTAAGAGGAATAAACAACCCCAAAGCAACAAATTTTTAAACACGTAAAATAAATTTTATGCTACGTTACATATTCAGAATAATATGAACTCGTATATGAAATTAGTAAAATGTCAATACTCGATTAAAATATCAACCTTCATTTTCTTATAAGATTTCTTCGGTACGATTCCTTTCAAATAATAATCATGGCAAAATCCACAGTAAACAAATAAGAATAATTTTCTTACATTTTTGTGCTTTTCAATAATACCTACAAAGTTTTTCATTTCAATATGTATATAAACAAGTTGTAAAAATAGAGAAAAGTTTTTATAGTTTAGCTCTAGAGTTATATGCTTGTTTATACAATTTTCAGGCATTTTTATGAAGTAAATATCTATACATAAATTAAGAAGAAGGAATAAAATTATGGCAGAAGATGTGCATGTTTGATTAACATATAAAATCTCGGTCTATTTGTATGTAGTCAAATTTCTTGGGCAATTTACATATTTTGTTTTAGGAAATACAACATTAAAAACTATTTATATATAATAGAAAAAAGTTTTATGTTTTTATTGCTTTCCTACAAAAATATTATGTTATTACGGTTCAGCAAATTTTCCAAACAATCAGAAAAACTATAACCCATAATGTGGCATTATATCATGGTATATCCGATTATCCTTGACCACATATGGAGAAATATTGTGTAAAACAAAATAAAATAATTCTTCTCATCGATCACACTCGACTCGATATACCTATATAACCCAACTCCCAGCCCAGTTTTTTTCAACTCTTCACTACGTAGCACAGTTGCTTAAAGGGTGACCCATTTAAATAGTGACCAGCGGTTAAATCGAAAACGAGATTATTACAAGGTTAGTTTAATTTTTTTAAATAGAAACCCACAAGACGTTTCTTTCTGTAATTGATGAATATCATTTCTTATAGGATTCCTATGAGAAACAGCAAGTACAGCTATATATCTGCGTATGACATTTATATGTTATAACTGAAGTAACAGTGGTGTATAATCTTATTCATATATGTTTGCGCCCGTAGGTCATATAAGCTTCCTTTAATTTTAGAAAAATGAAATTATGTAAGTTTAGTTTCGAGGTTTGAACCGAAATGTGCACAATTTAACGTATAAGCTCTGGGTATAACAGTAAATTTGACTTGAAAATATCATATAATATTATTTTGCAAAAAACATTCAAGCTAGAGCAATTTAAGAAATTGAAAAAAAAATTTTTTTAATTTGATGACTATTACAAACACCTAGAAATATTAAATATCATAGAGAGTAGCGCAACTAAGAAAAGTGCAACTAAAAGA
The DNA here is from genome assembly GCA_963556165.1 of Tipula helvola. Classification (NCBI taxonomy): domain Eukaryota; kingdom Metazoa; phylum Arthropoda; class Insecta; order Diptera; family Tipulidae; genus Tipula; species Tipula helvola. Next base: position 60,381,312 of record OY744482.1, read on the forward strand.
ATTTTTTAGTCAAAAAACATAGATTCAGAAACAAAATTAAAATCGCTAAACAGCACACATGGTTTCATTAAGGGGAAAATGACGAAATTGTACAACTACGTACTTGGTGCTAATGATAAATACTATATTGACGGTTTTCAGACCAAGTTAGCACCTGTAAAAATATTGCTGAAACAATTTGAAGATGTGTAGAACGACATATTTGCGATCGATCTATAGAGCATGATAGCAGTATGATAGATTTTGCGGAGCAATACAATGTTGTGGTGGCCCGATTAAACCGATTCATACGAGAATGTAACGCAGTCAATCGAGGAGAAACACAAGACGCAGGCAGTACCAGCATGAATCTCACAATGATGCACCCCGTTGATGTATGGCATCCAAAAATAAATATTGACCCTTTTTCTTGGCAATACATAGAATGGCAATCATTTTATGATTTATATGTTGAGTCACATGTCTATCACAGAGACGAATTATTTCGAGGCTTTTCGCAAATTGTGTGCCACTGCCAGGTATGACCGTAAGAAGCATACCGTAAAGGCATTTATTAGAAGTTTTATGGACCAACCAACAATTCATCAGGCAAATGCGGGGAATATTAGAAGAATGCTTGACACATCCGATGAGGTAATCAGAGGTTTAAAGGCACTAGGTAAAGATGGAGAATCCCGAGATGTATGGTTGATTTATTTAATGGAGGAGATGCTAGATTTTGAAAGTCGTGCATTATGGGTGCAGATATCGCACGAAGAAGAACCAACACTAGATGTCACTCAAATCATTAAGACCAGCGAGGACCAAACGCTCCTCAAATAACTATTCGTTAGTATGGACTGCAAGAAATTTAAGAAGTTATAAGTTTTAGAACGCCGGCAATGCATTAAATCAGGAAATCGTTGCTTTAATTGCTTGAGAATGAATCATCCGGTATTTAGGTACTAATCGAAAATTAGATGTTAAGAATGCGGGAAGAAGCATCACACGTTATTACACATAATCAACTCAATGATCAAGTTACCATAAATCAGTCACAGGAAGGTCTATACATCAACAAGCGCCCATGCCAGTGTATCAACCAATTGTATTTTACCGACTGGTCTTGTTAACGTAATCGATCAGAGTGGTTTTAATCAAGAATGTGGAATACTTTTGGATTCGGGGTCCATATCTATATTCATTTCTGAAAAAAGTGCGAAATTTTGAAATTATGTAGGAGACATAACCGCACTATTGTATCTGGTATTAGCGATTCAGGAAATCAAGTAACCAAGGGAATAGTAAGTCTCACTCTACGATCGCGTACCAATTATAAAAGCCATACAAGTTGAAGCATTAGTCATGGATAGATTATGTTCCAAGTTACCTGCTCAGTCCTTTAGTGCAAAATTGAATAACTTAAGTGTATTATTAGCTGATACTAATTTTAACAAAGCGCACGATATTAATTTAATTTTAGGTGTGCAGCACGTATTCCATGTATTACTTGATGGCAGAATTAAACAGGAAACCAGGGTTGGGGCGCTAGAAACAATATTCGGTTGGGTCTTAGGAGGGAGAACTGGAAGTGGAGGTGTTACCTACGACATTCATCAACGTCGGCCAAGTAGCAGAACAAGTACAGCCAGAGTTAACAAGAGTGGATGAAATGCTTCAACAATTATGGGAGATTGAAACTTTCCCAAATGAAAAGCGGCTGACCGTGTAAGAAGAAATTTAAGACAAACTATTCACCGACACTTCATACCGAACTGCAGAAGAACAGCTCGGCAAATCCTTAAGCTTAGCAGAAAGCCGGCAGCGGGCTATTGGAAAGAAGGTTTCAAAAGGATCCGAAGTATAAGAAGTTTTACACTCAGTTCATGGAAGAATACCGTCAGTTGGGTCATATAATAATAATAATAATTTACCACACGATGGTATTGCTAAATCATCAAGCGGTTGTAACAACACGTTTCGATTGAATGCTAGCTTATGTATCGAACCGCACTGTTATCAGATATCCAGGGGACTCTACAGCTGCAGCGATTTGCCAGCTTTGCTCAGCCTTGGGGGGGTCCATACTGCGAATCCACCTGGATCGTGAGAACTGCACAAAAACAAAAAAAAAATCACACTACGCACGAACACATCTGTCCCACACCTCACCCTCCGATCATCTCCCGAAATTCAAGTAAACTCTACACAATCATATTTTTTCTTTGAAAAATCGTTATAATTATTTTAAATTTAATAGTACAATCATTATGTTCTTTTTATGTAGTTACTAAAGACAATCTGCTTTTAATTTATTTATTTTTTTTTTTATTTGATTTTTGTCGTAGTTGGTTTATCTTCCGCCCCGCGTTATACCGATAATTATGTACACCCTGTACGAATTTCCATGCGTAAACACGAGCACTGATGATACGGTGAGCTCTCCGCATCCAGATGTCGTCGCACCTAAAAAAAACTAAAAGAAAAATAATACACGCCCGCTTGCGGAAGATTACCCCTTCAACGTTCGCAGGTCTTCAAATCAATTAGTTTAAAAGCAAACACAAAACAAAATCAGATTAACTTAACGGATCACAATTTTTAGCTTAGTTCGAACACTTATACTCGATATACAATATGATGTGGTTTTGGTGTTTGCTTTTAAAAGGGAATATTAGCCATAAATACAAAATTAAACAAAACTTAACCTAAAAACAAAAATAAATAAATTGATGATAATTACGCCTTCCGGATTCTTGTGATTCAATCGGCTATCCAGCTGCTCTCCGAAACGATGTGGTGTTGTTGCCAATTGGATTTGCAGTCTTCTTCTTTTTTTTTCTAATATGTGGAAATCACGTGGTGTAGTATTTATTACCGCTCGTTCCGTGTTTGAAGGCAATAATCGTCCCCAATGAGTACAACGACTATCTATAGCTGGATCACGATAATCGCAGAATAACCCTCTCCGATATCCAATATCTACTGGGCAGGGCGTGGCCGTCTTTCGTTTTTGGCGTGTCTTTTTATGTTTCACTTGGATTCAGTTACGTTCACTTATAAGTTTTTTTTTCCTTGTACCATAACCATGGAATTTCACGTTTAACAGAAAAAAATAATAAATGCAATGCCACAAAATGGATGCCGTCAACTTAATTGTCGTTTAACTGTTGCACTCTTTTCCCCACAACTATGGGTTAATTTGATCAACACTCGGTTAATTTTGATCACTAACAGTTCGATATATTATACTTCCTTTTTTTTTTTTTCCAGTTTTGTTTGGAATTTATCTTTATAATTTTGTATGAAATGTCTCACCAATTTGTGTTTTTTTTTTTTCCTGTTACCGGACTGACCGCTCGCCTTCTAATCTCGATCCAAAAAGAAAGGTTTTTTTTTTTTTGTTTGACATTTTCTGTTTGCCAAATAAAAAAAATATAGGTTTGTCTCTTTTTTTCCCGGTATTCATTTGTCCCTACACAGTCGCCATCTGCAGTAAATACCTACACTAACCAAAAATAAAAAAAAACCGCTAGATTGACCGGTTCATTCAAGAATCAAACCAACTACTATTAGGGTCACTTTACAAAAAAAAATTACGCGCCCCAAAAACAATTCATCTACCTAAAGCATGCACGATCGCATCGTTACACGGTATTCAAAAGTTTTGAGTAGTACATACTGCGAAAACTTCCAGCAGTGTCTCATTGAATGAGCTAGTTATGATCGTTCTTACAGTGCAACCACGTTATATGCAATAATCCTGCGCTTCCGTCTGCACAAAATCACAATTAGTGCAGACGTGAGATTTTGGTGAAAGACAAGTTCATGAAATATCAAGCAATATCATGGAGAATCAACGATAACGAGCCAATGAGATACAACAATTTAATTACTCTAACGTATGGCACTGCATCAGCTCCTTATCTTGCGACCAAAGTATTAAATGAAGGTAGAGGAGGTATTGAATATATCCAACAGAAATAATCACACACAGACTATAGTGGAATTAAACCAAATGGTTAATGGATAATTCAGAAATGTGGCCAGAGTAGAAAACGAACTATGAGATTAAAGAAGAAGAGCGCCCAAAATTCAATATATCCCTCTTCGCAACAACCAGTTTGGTGTTTAATGAATCGAAAAATTTTGTTCTTTCATAAAAATGATTCGGGTCACAGCCATCGTGTAGCGTTTTGCAAATAATGCACTTAAAAAAGATGTGAAGCATAGTGGATCGCTGGCAGTAACAGAATTAGAAGAAGCCACTAAACTAATTTGTAAGCAGAATCAAAGGGAACATATGCCAAAAAAAAAAACAGCGCACAATCAAACAGTCGGAGCCAGTGAAGGGATCACTAAAATATCCGAGCCTATTTAATAACGAAGATGGAGCGATGAGAGTCGGATCGAATTCAAAATTCTAATTTTTCTTACGGAACAAAGCATCCGATTATTGTAGCACCGTCGAAATTAGCCAAACTTATTATTGAAGAATTTCATCATCGATATCATTAGTTCAACATATAAGAGCCTTTTTAAAAGTGAGGACAGATTTAGCTGGTCCCATTCAAGTGTTCCACAAGCGAGGTAAACGTTAGAAACCAATTAAAGCCTACGTATGCCTGATTGTTTATGCAACTACAGAGCCCCTATATATTGAAGTAACGTCAGACCTTATTTCGGTGGCTTATGGAAAGCACCGGTGGAATTTATGAAACATCATTTCATTTCGAGGAGCTACAAACTTTGCTAACAGAAATAGAGATAATCCTAAACTCAAGGCCGACTTGTAGCTTACCTACCGATGCAGATATTGATATCTTTACTCCAGCACTTTTTTTTTGGAACATCCATTGGTTTTACTTCCGGAAGCGAATATTATGCATGAAAGATTATCGAGACCAAACAGATGGGAAATGCTCTAGCAAATGCGACAAAATATTTGACATAGATTCTCTTGTATCACAAAAAAACATTTAGGAGAGCCTCCTAATGATTATAATGAAATTATATTTTTACCATAGTTAGAACAAAGGGAAACCTAACTGAGCAACCTATACATACATATGTCCACCAATTTACTCAACATTTTGAGGCAGGCAAAATTGTTAAGGATAGCCAAAAACTTTCTTATTTTTTCCAAGATCGGCCACGAAGTTTTTGAGCTGATACAAAATTTACTTGGATTAGAAAATTTCGTAATAGCTTACAATAAAAGAGCGAACTGATAAACTAAATCGGCATTTCCTATGTAAAATCCATGTACTAGCATTGGGGTTGGTTCCTCTATCCAAAATAAAATAAACACGAAAAAACAAAAATCCCTAGAAAACTAGTATTTTTAACCTAACAAATTTGAAAGAGATGCCGCGCCCAAACCCCGCTTTGATAATTTTTTGAAAAACCTAACATTCATGAAGATGGGAGCAATTTTGAAAAATTTACGTTTTTTGATAATTATTCACATACTATAAAATAAAAAACTCCCCAACGCCGCGGGTGGTCCTTTCCGCGCTAAGATAAAATTTTTAACGTTTTTATTTTAGAAAAACTCAATTTTATAAAAAAAAATATTTTTTTGCAGCTGCAAGGTAACCGCCACTTAAATTTTAATAATTAGCCTATACAATTACCAGTCAAATAAAACTAAGTTGATTGCTCTCCGATAAATATTTTGGAAGTTACAATTTAATATTTGGGTGTTTTTTTTTTCTGAACCAAATTTTTTAAATACCCTGTAGCACAAAGTAAATCAAAAATTGACCTCCCCCCCCTTCCCACCATAACGATATTTTTATTAGAATGAACCGAGGAATTACCCATTATTGGATTAGCATCCCAAACCCGGACACTCTGTATATTCACAAAAAATATCGAATTTTCCCAGAAAACTCCAATAAATTTGGAATCTTATCGATTAATCTGAAAAATATCAAGCAGATTTTGCAAAATATCCAATATTCTCGAAAATATTTTATAATTTTGTGTCAAAGGCCACTCAACGCTGTTCAAAATTAACAATTTCGGAATCTAGATAAATCCAAAAATCTGTCGTCTCCTTCGAAGCATGGATCGAAGCATTGTCTTGCTGAAAATTATAATTTTCGTTGATGTTATTATCCAGATAATTTATCAAAACGTCTTCCACAAGTTTCACGTACATACGAAAGTTCATTCGTGTTATTATAAGCAGATAGGAAGCTCCTCGTTATAAGAAAATGCTCCACATACCATAACACTTCCGCCACAAAATTACGCTTCGACCTAAAGACACCATGTTCCTCCAAATTATGTCAGTAGCAATTGTAGCAGTCGGGAAAATCCAGATTAATTTTTTTTCGGCAAAAAAAATCACTCACTGCCAATCCGCTATCGACGACATGTATTTACGAGCGAATTTGGTGCTGATTATTCATGGCCGTTAAAAATGGTTTGCTCCGAAATTTTGTCCATTTTATGTTCGATGAAATTTTGTCCATTTTACGTTTGGTGAACTATTAAAAATACGGGCAATGTGTCGGGTCGTCACAGGAAGATCCAATGACCTGCATGATAGACGGTTTCGTGTAGCTTCTTTGCGAATTAGACCTTTCTGGCGAGCTGAGATCTTGGACAGGCAATAGTCCTGATTGCAATTTCATCTAAAATCTTTAGAGAGCCATGCCCGATAAGTTTATGGAAATGGACAGCAATATAATTCAACTAAAGATTTGAAAAGTGCCATCTGTGAAAGTTGGGCCATAATTGCTATACTCGAATTTTCGAAATTATTCAGAAAGGTGGGGCCAGAACAAATTTTAAATAAAATAATATATGAAAAATTGCTAATTTTGTTTTTTATTTTAGTACATTATCAGTAGTGCGTTTAAACGAATGTCTAACACTGTAGTTGGTCAAAAAGGCGTTAGAATGGCTCGATCAGTTTGACCAATTTCATAGAAAATTCAGTTTTCAAAGAAAATTGCCAGGGTTTTAACGGAAATCAGTACTTTCAAATTTAATATCTGCATTCTGTGCATGTTATAGTGCTTCGATTTAAATGATTCTTATCTCTAAAAATAGCCTATAATCGTTGATAAAAAAGGCATAAGAATGTAAATTTAGAACAAGAATTCGTTGAACCAAATAGAAACAAAATCAGGTCTCTCAGTTCTTCAAGTCTACTTTACAAACAAGGTGTTAATGCAACAACTTACAGAAGGCACTTACTGGGTCTTAGTTTAATTCGATCAACCAATTCCCATGCTAAATTTGGTGAAAATGTTACGCGACGATTATTTAGCTTTTATAATAAAGTAACATATAAAACGCTTAAGTAGTACAATTTTCCTGCACCACTTAAGACAGTTCGTCAGCTAAGTAACTGCCTCATTTAATTTTAATTTTGGTATTGTAATTGGAAAATAAAATATTTTCAATAATGTAGTAAATATTTTCGATTTTCTTTAAAATTACGTATGAGTACGAGAGACTCAAGGCATGCGTTTGCACATGGAGTTCAAGCCCTCTTTTCATTCACTGCATTTAGGATCTCATCCCAAGTATTTGCTTCTAAATAAACACACAGACCAGTATGGTTTGTCTTCTTAAAGGTGTATTTGATTTATTACAGGTCTACTGATTTCGGCATAACCTCAGTAATGGCCGGAATATCCAAAGATTTTTAGATGATAGTATTTACGAAAAATGAACTTAGTGACTCAGTTACGTTAAACCCATCTCTTTGGTGTTACATCACAAGGAAGAAATTCAGCATCTTTCGCAACAGCGAACAAAAGCAAAGCTTTAACCTTCAGATTTTCTGCAAAGCATTAAATAATTTGGTAATACCAGATCGTTGTTTAATATCATAGCATCTGTTTATCATAACTGCTGACTTACTCTAAATATAGTTAGAAGGTATAGTTAAAATTGAAAATTCCTGAATTCGCTATTTTCCTGCTGTTCCTGAAAAGCGTGCTTTTTGACGGAAACCTTTTTTGAGTATGCTGTAGACTAACGTTAAAGAAATACTACACAGATTTCTCTAAATCTTGGGGTGCAGGTTGTTAGGATTCAACATTTCTGAATTCGCTTCCACTATGGTTGTATATCGTTTTTTCCAAAATGTTTCTACAGAAAAACCGCATAATGGTTGCGAATGCAGAAATATTCAATCCTAATTACCTGTTAGCCTAGATTTCAAGGATTCTGTCTGGTTTTTCTTTAGGGTACGTAGCAACGCATAATAAGTTTCCGTCAGAGTGCGTTCCTTTCAGGAACAGCAAGCAAATTTTAGAAATTTCGAATCACAAACATAGTGGAAGCAAATTTCGAAATGTTTATCCAAATTACCTCTTCAGATTTTCAGAAATCTATAAGGTTTTCCTTTAAAGTATGCATACAGCAACTCAAATCAGGTTTCCGTCGAAATGCGTTTTGGAGTAACGATATACAACCATAATGGAAGCGCTAGAAATGTTAAATCCTATGTACTCATTCCCCTAGATTTCAGTTTAGCTGCAAAATGAGTGGTTAGGGAAAGCAGGCAACTGGAAAATTGAAATACCACAATCTAAAAAATGGTGTAAAAAATGTATGTGCGCACATCAGTTGAGAACGACTGAACCGATTTGGCTCAATCTTTTTCTATTATGTTTGAAATTGCCAGGAGATGGTTCTTACAAAAGAAAATTTTTGGAAAATCCTTTGGAAAAGTCGGAAAATTCGGCAAATCAAAAAATTATGTTTTTGTGCAGGATTTGGCGCGTATCCAAACCAGATTGTCTTTTAGAAGAGAAAAATTGGAAAATCGAAGTGGAAAACTCGGAAACTTCCGGAAAAACCCAAAGAAAATTGAATTTTTTTTCAATGAAATTTTGAATTTTTTGTATGTTTTGATGACGGATTAGGCTCAATTAGGCTCAATCTTTTTCTATTGTGTTTGAAATTGCCAGGAGATGGATCTTACGAAAGAAAATTTTGGGAAAAGCCTTCGGAAAATTCGGAAATGGAAAAATTATGTTTTTGTACGGGGTTTGGCGCGTATCCAAACCAGATGGTCTTTTAGTCTCCAGAAGAGAAAAATTGGAAAATCTGAGTGAAAAACTCGGAAACTTCCGGAAAAAACCGAAGAAAATTGAATTTTTTTTTTTCAATGGAATTTTGAATTTTTTGTATGTTTTGATGACCGATTGGGCTTAATCTTTTTCTATTGTGTTTGAAATTGCCAGGAGATGGTTCTTACAAAAGAAAATTTTTGGAAAATCCTTTGGAAAAGTCGAAAAATACGGCAAATCAAAAAATCATGTTTTTGTGCAGGATTTGGCGCGTATCCAAACCAGATTGTCTTTTAGAAGAGAAAAATTGGAGAATCGAAGTGGAAAACTCAGAAACTTCCGGAAAAACCCAAAGAAAATTGAATTTTTTTTCAATGAAATTTTGAATTTTTTGTATGTTTTGATTACGGATTAGGCTCAATTAGGCTCAATCTTTTTCTATTGTGTTTGAAATTGCCAGGAGATGGTTCTTACAAAAGAAAATTTTTGGAAAATCCTTTAGAAATGTCGGAAAATTCGGCGAATCAAAAAATTATGTTTTTGTACGAGATTTGGCGCGCATCTAAACCAGATTGTCTTTTAGAAGAGAAAAATTGGAAAATCGAAGTGGAAAACTCGGAAACTTCCGGAAAAATCCGAAGAAAATTGAATTTTTTTTCAATGAAATTTTGAATTTTTTGTATGTTTTGATGACCGATTGGGCTTAATCTTTTTTTATTGTGTTTGAAATTGCCAGGAGATGGTTCTTACAAAAGAAAATTTTTGGAAAATCCTTTGGAAAAGTCGGAAAATTCGGCAAATCAAAAAATTATGTTTTTGTGCAGGATTTGGCGCGTATCCAAACCAGATTGTCTTTTAGAAGAGAAAAATTGGAAAATCGAAGTGGAAAACTCGGAAACTTCCGGAAAAACCCAAAGAAAATTGAATTTTTTTTCAATGAAATTTTGAATTTTTTGTATGTTTTGATGACGGATTAGGCTCAATTAGGCTCAATCTTTTTCTATTGTGTTTGAAATTGCCAGGAGATGGATCTTACGAAAGAAAATTTTGGGAAAAGCCTTCGGAAAATTCGGAAATGGAAAAATTATGTTTTTGTACGGGGTTTGGCGCGTATCCAAACCAGATGGTCTTTTAGTCTCCAGAAGAGAAAAATTGGAAAATCTGAGTGAAAAACTCGGAAACTTCCGGAAAAAACCGAAGAAAATTGAATTTTTTTTTTCAATGGAATTTGAATTTTTTGTATGTTTTGATGACCGATTGGGCTTAATCTTTTTCTATTGTGTTTGAAATTGCCAGGAGATGGTTCTTACAAAAGAAAATTTTTGGAAAATCCTTTGGAAAAGTCGAAAAATACGGCAAATCAAAAAATCATGTTTTTGTGCAGGATTTGGCGCGTATCCAAACCAGATTGTCTTTTAGAAGAGAAAAATTGGAGAATCGAAGTGGAAAACTCAGAAACTTCCGGAAAAACCCAAAGAAAATTGAATTTTTTTTCAATGAAATTTTGAATTTTTTGTATGTTTTGATTACGGATTAGGCTCAATTAGGCTCAATCTTTTTCTATTGTGTTTGAAATTGCCAGGAGATGGTTCTTACAAAAGAAAATTTTTGGAAAATCCTTTAGAAATGTCGGAAAATTCGGCGAATCAAAAAATTATGTTTTTGTACGAGATTTGGCGCGCATCTAAACCAGATTGTCTTTTAGAAGAGAAAAATTGGAAAATCGAAGTGGAAAACTCGGAAACTTCCGGAAAAATCCGAAGAAAATTGAATTTGTTTTCAATGAAATTTTGAATTTTTTGTATGTTTTGATGACCGATTGGGCTTAATCTTTTTTTATTGTGTTTGAAATTGCCAGGAGATGGTTCTTACAAAAGAAAATTTTTGGAAAATCCTTTGGAAAAGTCGGAAAATTCGGCAAATCAAAAAATTATGTTTTTGTGCAGGATTTGGCGCGTATCCAAACCAGATTGTCTTTTAGAAGAGAAAAATTGGAAAATCGAAGTGGAAAACTCGGAAACTTCCGGAAAAACCCAAAGAAAATTGAATTTTTTTTCAATGAAATTTTGAATTTTTTGTATGTTTTGATGACGGATTAGGCTCAATTAGGCTCAATCTTTTTCTATTGTGTTTGAAATTGCCAGGAGATGGATCTTACGAAAGAAAATTTTGGGAAAAGCCTTCGGAAAATTCGGAAATGGAAAAATTATGTTTTTGTACGGGGTTTGGCGCGTATCCAAACCAGATGGTCTTTTAGTCTCCAGAAGAGAAAAATTGGAAAATCTGAGTGAAAAACTCGGAAACTTCCGGAAAAACCCGAAGAAAATTGAATTTTTTTTTTTCAATGGAATTTTGAATTTTTTGTATGTTTTGATGACCGATTGGGCTTAATCTTTTTCTATTGTGTTTGAAATTGCCAGGAGATGGTTCTTACAAAAGAAAATTTTTGGAAAATCCTTTGGAAAAGTCGAAAAATTCGGCAAATCAAAAAATTATGTTTTTGTACGAGATTTGGCGCGCATCTAAATCAGATTGTCTTTTAAAAGAGAAAAATTGGAAAATCGAAGTGGAAAACTCGGAAACTTTCGGAAAAACCCAAAGAAAATTGAATTTTTTTTCAATGAAATTTTGAATTTTTTGTATGTTTTGATGACGGATTAGGCTCAATTAGGCTCAATCTTTTTCTATTGTGTTTGAAATTGCCAGGAGATGGTTCTTACGAAAGAAAATTTTGGGAAAAGCCTTCGGAAAATTCGGAAATGGAAAAATTATGTTTTTGTACGGGGTTTGGCGCGTATCCAAACCAGATGGTCTTTTAGTCTCCAGAAGAGAAAAATTGGAAAATCTGAGTGAAAAACTCGGAAACTTCCGGAAAAAACCGAAGAAAATTGAATTTTTTTTTTTCAATGGAATTTTGAATTTTTTGTATGTTTTGATGACCGATTGGGCTTAATCTTTTTCTATTGTGTTTGAAATTGCCAGGAGATGGTTCTTACAAAAGAAAATTTTTGGAAAATCCTTTGGAAAAGTCGAAAAATACGGCAAATCAAAAAATCATGTTTTTGTGCAGGATTTGGCGCGTATCCAAACCAGATTGTCTTTTAGAAGAGAAAAATTGGAGAATCGAAGTGGAAAACTCAGAAACTTCCGGAAAAACCCAAAGAAAATTGAATTTTTTTTCAATGAAATTTTGAATTTTTTGTATGTTTTGATTACGGATTAGGCTCAATTAGGCTCAATCTTTTTCTATTGTGTTTGAAATTGCCAGGAGATGGTTCTTACAAAAGAAAATTTTTGGAAAATCCTTTAGAAATGTCGGAAAATTCGGCGAATCAAAAAATTATGTTTTTGTACGAGATTTGGCGCGCATCTAAACCAGATTGTCTTTTAGAAGAGAAAAATTGGAAAATCGAAGTGGAAAACTCGGAAACTTCCGGAAAAATCCGAAGAAAATTGAATTTTTTTTCAATGAAATTTGAATTTTTTGTATGTTTTGATGACCGATTGGGCTTAATCTTTTTTTATTGTGTTTGAAATTGCCAGGAGATGGTTCTTACAAAAGAAATTTTTGGAAAATCCTTTGGAAAAGTCGGAAAATTCGGCAAATCAAAAAATTATGTTTTTGTGCAGGATTTGGCGCGTATCCAAACCAGATTGTCTTTTAGAAGAGAAAAATTGGAAAATCGAAGTGGAAAACTCGGAAACTTCCGGAAAAACCCAAAGAAAATTGAATTTTTTTTCAATGAAATTTTGAATTTTTTGTATGTTTTGATGACGGATTAGGCTCAATTAGGCTCAATCTTTTTCTATTGTGTTTGAAATTGCCAGGAGATGGATCTTACGAAAGAAAATTTTGGGAAAAGCCTTCGGAAAATTCGGAAATGGAAAAATTATGTTTTTGTACGGGGTTTGGCGCGTATCCAAACCAGATGGTCTTTTTAGTCTCCAGAAGAGAAAAATTGGAAAATCTGAGTGAAAAACTCGGAAACTTCCGGAAAAACCCGAAGAAAATTGAATTTTTTTTTTCAATGGAATTTTGAATTTTTTGTATGTTTTGATGACCGATTGGGCTTAATCTTTTTCTATTGTGTTTGAAATTGCCAGGAGATGGTTCTTACAAAAGAAAATTTTTGGAAAATCCTTTGGAAAAGTCGAAAAAATTCGGCAAATCAAAAAATTATGTTTTTGTACGAGATTTGGCGCGCATCTAAATCAGATTGTCTTTTAAAAGAGAAAAATTGGAAAATCGAAGTGGAAAACTCGGAAACTTTCGGAAAAACCCAAAGAAAATTGAATTTTTTTTCAATGAAATTTTGAATTTTTTGTATGTTTTGATGACGGATTAGGCTCAATTAGGCTCAATCTTTTTCTATTGTGTTTTGAAATTGCCAGGAGATGGTTCTTACGAAAGAAAATTTTGGGAAAAGCCTTCGGAAAATTCGGAAATGGAAAAATTATGTTTTTGTACGGGGTTTGGCGCGTATCCAAACCAGATGGTCTTTTAGTCTCCAGAAGAGAAAAATTGGAAAATCTGAGTGAAAAACTCGGAAACTTCCGGAAAAACCCGAAGAAAATTGAATTTTTTTTTCAATGGAATTTTGAATTTTTTGTATGTTTTGATGACCGATTGGCTTAATCTTTTTCTATTGTGTTTGAAATTGCCAGGAGATGGTTCTTACAAAAGAAAATTTTTGGAAAATCATTTGGAAAAGTCGGAAAATTCGGCAAATTAAAAAATTATGTTTTTGTACGAGATTTGGCGCGCATCTAAACCAGATTGTCTTTTAAAAGAGAAAAATTGGAAAATCGAAGTGGAAAACTCGGAAACTTCCGGAAAAACCCAAAGAAAATTGAATTTTTTTTCAATGAAATTTTGAATTTTTTGTATGTTTTGATTACGGATTAGGCTCAATTAGGCTCAATCTTTTTCTATTGTGTTTGAAATTGCCAGGAGATGGTTCTTACGAAAGAAACTTTTGGGAAAATCCTTCGGTAAAGTCGGAAAATTCGGAAAATCGAAAAATTGTGTTTTTGTACGGGATTTGGCGCGTATCCAAACCAGATGGTCTTTTAGAAGCGAAAAATTGGAAAATCTGAGTGGAAAACACGGAAATTTCCGGAAAAACCCGAAGAAAATTGAATTTTTTTGTTCAATGAAATTTTGAACTTTTTGTATGTTTTGATGACCGATTGGGCTTAATCTTTTTTTATTGTGTTTGAAATTGTCAGGAGATGGTTCTTACAAAAGAAATTTTTTGGAAAATCCTTTGGAAAAGTCGGAAAATTCGGAAATCGAAAAATTATGTTTTTGTACGGGATTTGGCGCGCATCTAAACCAGATTGTCTTTTAGAAGAGAAAAATTGGGAAAACGAAGTGGAAAACTCGGAAACTTCCGGAAAAACCCAAAGAAAATTGAATTTTTTTTCAATGAAATTTTGAATTTTTTGTATGTTTTGATGACGGATTAGGCTCAATTAGGCTCAATCTTTTTCTATTGTGTTTGAAATTGCCAGGAGATGGTTCTTACGAAAGAAAATTGTGGGAAAGCCTTCAGAAAATTCGGAAATCGAAAAATTATGTTTTTGTACGGGATTTGGCGCGTATCCAAACCAGATGGTCTTTTAGAAGAGAAAAATTGGAAAATCTGAGTGAAAAACTCGGAAACTTCCGGAAAAACCCGAAGAAAATTGAATTTTTTTTTTCAATGAAATTTTGAATATTTTGTATGTTTTGATGACCGATTAGGCTTAATCTTTTTTAGTTGTATTTGAAATTGCCAGGAGATGGTTCTTACAAAAGAAAATTTTTGGAAAATCCTTTGGAAAAGTCGGAAAATTCGGCAAATCAAAAAATTATGTTTTTGTACGAGATTGTCTTTTAAAAAAGAAAAATTGGGAAAACGAAGTGGAAAACTCGGAAACTTCCGGAAAAACCCGAAGAAAATTGAATTTTGACGGATTAGGCTGAATTTTGACGGATTAGGCTCAATTAGGCTCAATCTTTTTCTATTTTGTTTAAAATTGCCAGGAGATGGTTCTTACGAAAGAAAATTTTGGGAAAAACCTTCGGAAAAGTCGGACCACCGCATAACTTGATGCTCAAGGTTGGATCTGTAATAATCATGCTGCGCAATCTGAACTATCTGAAATTGTGTAACGGAACGCGATTGAGTGTGAAGAAACTGATGAACAACGTGATTCAAGGGACGATCATCAAGGGCAAATTCAAAGGAGAAGATGTTCTAATTCCGAGAATTCCTATGATTCCAACTGACACACCGTTCGACTTCAAGCGCATTCAGTTCCTCGTTCGTTTGGCGTTTGCTATGACGATTAACAAATCGCATGTCAATCGTTGGAAGTGTGCGGAATAAATCTAGAATTTCCGTGTTTTTCTCATGGTCAGTTGTACGTCGCGTGTTCGAGAAGTAAAAAAAAAAAAATTTAAATGTGTGTAGTATAGTTTGCAGGATTAAAATAATGTAATCTTGAAACGACCTTAAAAATAAAAAAGTAGAGGTGAAATTGTTAAGAGTTTGCAATTCAGTTTCGATCTGTGAGCATGTGAAAAATAAATCACCGTTCAGTACATCTCATCAGGCTATAGCGACTGAACTGCTAATTTATTACACTGATTATTTCCTATATATAGGAATCAACCGTACACTTGTATAGTATTAGCGAATTTTAAACTATTAACAATTTCTCCTCTTCTTGAAATATTTATCAATCTGGAATATAGCAGAATAACTTAAAGTTTAAAAATACAAATAGATAAAACCCCTTAAAACCAAACAACACTTATTTAAGGCTTTTTCCAGACATCGGTCGCTTTCTAGTTACATATTTGCTTGCCCCAAGTTAATTGTCTCACCCTGTAAAGGTAAATACTACAAACACATAATATGTGTAAAATAAAACAGCAACGACTATTTCCAAAATAAAAATGGTAAAAAAGGGAGAGGGGGACGGGTGGATTTTAGTTGATTCTATTTTTGTTGATAATGATTTAATATCCCAAACATTTTCGGTTTCCTTTGTTTATTTTTCCTGAAAAGCACATAAAATATTTTCCTTTGTATCTCGTACCAAACCTATATGTGCTTCACAAATCACTGTAGATACGTATGTACATACGGGCGGGTAAACAATGTTTTGTATTTACGGATACGGAAATTTGATTTTGGTAATGAAATCTTTCGTTTTCTTGTTTTTTGGTTGAGTTTATTCATGTTTCATCCGGAACAAAAAAAGGTAAAATGGTCAAATGGCTAATTTTAAAATCCATTAATTCGATTATTTGTGTTTATTTAATACAATTCACAACAGGTATTTAGTGTAAAATTATGGATCAATGGTTTGCAGAGAATAGGTGTAAACGGTTTAAAATTAGTTTTTTGTTATTTTAATATTGTCATCAAAAATCTAAACATATTCCCAATGAAATTCACATTCATATATTATGTAATAAACATAAAAATGTCATAAATTAATTGCATAAATACATCATATCCAATACATATATATACATACATAAAAAAACATAATTTAGATTAACGAATAGATTATGGGCGCAAACACAAAATATGTACAAAAATTTTGCTAAAGTGGATTCTATGAATTTTCATTTCGCATTTTTCCATATTATTTGATGATGAACGATGGTAACTTTCCAGACCATTAATTCGATTTCTGTCGTTATTATTTATTTATTTTGGTGGCTAAAACAAATTATACATAATGTATTATAATGTGTATATGTGTAATAACAAAAAAGCAACTAAATTATTGATATGTGCCATATCATACATATTCCATTGTATTTTTATCGTATTGTTTTGATTGTACGATAGAATCGAGTCATATTTCATAATGATGAGTTGAATAAATTAAATCGAATGTTGGTTAATATTTTTTGGGTTTGAAGGCAGTCTGCCTGTGGGGAAATCTTTTGTTTTTTTCTTAATTTAAATAAGAGATGCATAATTAAAGAGATAATAATATTTTATATTAACATAAATATTTTTCTGTTTTGAAATAATTAATTTCGCAAGGAACAAGAAACAGTTTAAAGCTCAATATTTACAGCTTTTTGCTGGAAAAGCTATTTTATTACATATTTTCTTATTATGAATGGCGTGGGATGAAATTGTTTGGTATGGTTAGAGGAATTAAAGAAATTTTCCGATTTTTAGCTAAAATAATTTGGCTATATCTTTACGATAAAAAAATTCCACGTGCCATTACTTCATTAACATATTGTATTGATAAGATTCACACTATATTTAAAGAGTTTCTTATCATCAGGCACAGCTTGAAGTGCTCCTGATAAACCCAAGTGTAATAAGCGAGTTCACAATTAAAACACATTAATTTAAATGAATTAATATTAATAGTTTATTTCAACAAGGATCTTCTGTACTCCGCTTATTAAGGTTGAAAAGACAACAGAACTTTTTTACATGCCATTTCGTTGCTCGCCTACTTAAGGCTAGGCTTATTAAACGCTTTTTTTTTTTTTTTCTTTCTTTTGGCAGCAATTAAACTCACTCACAACTGTTGCCACATTTACCAGCCATACCTTTGTGGTGCTTTGCTAATACGACCACTGCGTGTTCTGACACCAGTTTCTACCCGTGGTTTAGGTAGTGATTGTATCCCATTATGACTTGTAACAGACTCATTACTTCCAGCAGTTTCATAGTCTGATATTGAGTTCTTATTATCAATTTCGATCGAATGTTCCGATTCGCCCGCAACTACTAAGTCCATGGGATTCTCTTCCCGACCAATATTACTATTGTTTTGTACCATACTTTCTTGGGCTGGCTCAATTATTTGAATTTGTTGCAAATTATCCAAATACCCAGATTTGGCATTTTCCTCAAACACTAAATCACTAGCATTAAAGTCTTCATTCTTAGTCTTAGCAATAAACTTACTTTACGCCTAAAGTAATTATTAAACGAATCCTTAATGATATATGATCTATTATTTACATTTCCGACGATTTTTCCATAATGCCATTGTTTTCCATTTTCCTTGAAAATAATCAAATCATGCAATAGCAATATTTTTTCTAGGACTG
Organism: Tipula helvola; assembly: GCA_963556165.1. NCBI lineage: Eukaryota > Metazoa > Arthropoda > Insecta > Diptera > Tipulidae > Tipula > Tipula helvola. The sequence continues at coordinate 60,399,420 of OY744482.1, forward strand.
TTTCCTCTAAAATTCTGTTTCTAACAAGAACACGTTCCGATACCGGCAGTCCGGTTTTCATGAGTCGACCAAAGAACAATTCCAATGGTGAAACCCGCATACTTGCAATGGGTGTTGTATTGTACTCGAGGATTCGATATTGGAATTTTCGACCGAATTTTTCAAATTCACTCGAATTAAATGGAACATTATCAGACTTGATGATCGTCGGATATCAAATTTTATTAAAAATCTTACAAATGGCGGTAATGAAATGACCAAACGTCTTGTTATTTACCGGAATTGCGACCAAATAATTTGGATACGCATCAAAAACTGATAAAGGATCCCTACCAGCGTATTCAAATAAATCCATCGCTGCAATATGATATGGGTATTTTGGGTCCATTTCCTGAACCAATGGTTCTTTTTGGTTGTTCCGTTTAAACTTTTCACAAACATTACATTATATAATCATTTCTTTAATTTGCTTGTTCATTCCTGGCCAATAGTATAACCTGGCATTTGGCCATTTTATTCTGTAATTCTCTCGGGATCACCAGCCTATGAATTAAAAGCAATACGTCATTTTCAAAATGCAATTCCGATTTAAGTTTGTGAAACTTTTGGCAATATTCATTCAACTGGTGATATCCAGGCCAACCATTTCGAATGTAATCACAAATCTTTTTAAGGTTTTCATCCAATTCCAAAAGTTCCCTGTAATAGTCGTAATTGTCCTTTGACACACAAACTTTTCTTGTGATGCTGTGAATTACTTCGGATATTCCATTCAATTCGGAAGTTTCCTTTAATGGAGCACGTGAAAGGCAGTCAACCAATAACATGTGTTTTCCCGGTTTGTATATGATTTGGATTCCAGGATATTTCAGAAGCATCATAAACATTCTTTGAAGCCTAGGCGTTGCATTATCAATGTCGCAATATTCTCGGCGGTCATTTTCGACAGATTTGGAATGAACTTTGCCAAATATTTGAACAGACCCAATAACCGCATTACACCATGTTTGTCAGTTGGCTTTTTAATTTTGAGAATTGCCTCAATATGTTTTGGGTCCGGCTTAATTTTTCCTTTTGTTAAAATATGACTTGACATTATTTAAACGTGCACGCTCAAGAATCGGTGCCAGAGTTTTATCGTATTCTTCTACATTAGACGTTGCTATTCCAATGTCATCAAAATACACAAAGACTCCCGGTATGTCACCAAATATTTGAACCATACGTCTTTGAAAAATCTCTGGTGAAACATTCAAATCAAATGCTAACCTTTCAAATTTATAATGACCAAATGGTGTCATAAATGTTGTTAGTTCCGAACTTTTTCCATCCAATTCCAGTTGCCAGAACCCATTTGAACAGTCCAAGACAGTGAATATTTTTTTGTTAGCCAGTTCCAATGTTAAATCATCTATGGTAGGAATCAAAAAATGTTCGCGCTTAAGGCACTTATTAAGTGGTCTTGGGTCTAAACAAATGCGTAAATCACCATTTGATTTCTCAACCACCTGTAAATTATTAACCCAATCCGTTGGGTGAGAGACCGGTGAAATGATTCCATTCTTAACCATTTCCTCAAGTTTTGGTTTAAGTTTTTTAACTATCGTGTCTGGAAAACGTTTTCTATAATGAACGACTGGCCTTACATTTTCTTGTAAATGTATTGTAATTTTTCCTGGAATTTTACCAATTCCCGTAAATACATAACTATTGTCATTTACGAATCTATCTTTATCCGCCCAGACGGTAATTGAGTCAACATTCAAGCGTTTAACTAGTTTGAATTCAGTGCATGTTTCACGTCCAAGTATTGGTTCATATATGAATCATCAACAACTAAAAATCCCGTTAATTTATTTTCATTCCGTTCTGAATCAACAAGCTGAAGTTTAGCAATACCAACAATTTTATTTTATTACTACTATAATCATATACCGGCCGGTTATTTTGTTCATTGCTCATTTTAACTTTCATAGTTTCTTAATAACTTTTACTGGAACACAATTAACATCAGCGCCCGTATCGATCTTAAATTTGACTACCTCCTCTCCTATTCTGTACGTCTTTGTGCATATTTCATTTTTCTTTCCGATTGAATTTAATCTATAAATATAACTATCCAGACTCAGCGTGTTTTCTATCTTATAAATATTCTCCTTTTCAATTTCACCTGACATTCCACCCCAACTAAGATCGTCGGCCCGTTTTCCATTCGACTTTGAATCCGATGTACTTGCATTCGATTTTTTGTTAGCGTCCGGTTTACCCTTTTTACGACACATACGCCAGAAATGTCGCTTTTTACCATTTTTGCTGGACACTTGCTTCTGTGCTCTGCATTCCATTCGCCCCCACAGTTGAAACAAAAACGTTTGTTGTTTACGTTGATTGCATTTACTGAATCGGTGTCTATGTTTTCCGATAATCCGAGCTGCGATCGATTGCTTTTATGTTAAAATGCTCTTGTTAATATTCGCTGATTCAAACATTTTACACATTTCAACGACACGTTCCAATGTTTCTTCACGTCCATCGAGCAACTTCAATTGAAGTTTCTTGTCAAAAACCCCAGTAATTATATGGTCACGTAACAATCGATCTTCATACGATGCTCCGCACTTACAGTTGAATTCACACCGTTCGATTTGTGCGCGAAGCTCGGTCAAAAATTCATTGAATGGTTGACGTTCCCTTTGAATCAAATTATTGAATTTAAATGATTCCATTGTCACATTTTTTTGTCGTAAACAATGTGCATCAAAGGCTTCCAATACTTTCTTCAATGTTCGTTGCTTTGCTTCATTTTCCGGACGTTCAGCTTCAGTATCTGTCGCCATTATTGTACGAGTCATAGTGACTGTACCAAGCAAAGCATCTTGTGATTCATCATTTGGAAATAATGTATTATACATGTTGGCGCCTTTTATTCTAATCAACCAAAGAAAAATTGCGACTTTTGTTGATTCTGGTTGTTTCATTTGGTCTTTGGCGATCATGTACACCAAAAAATCACGTTTCCAACTTTTCCAATCCGATGAGAAATTTGCACAATCCATTTTATCAAATCTATCCGCGTATCAGCCATTTTGGTTAATATTTAACTTTTAACTTCTGACACCATGTAATAAGCGAGTTAACAATTAAAACACATTAATTTAAATGAATTAATATTAAGAGTTTATTTCAACAAGGATCTTCTGTACTCCTCTTATTAACGATGAAAAACAACAGAACTTTTTTACATGCCATTTCGTTGCTCGCCTACTTAAGGCTAGGCTTATTACACCAAAGACTCGATCGCTATCTCGTATATAAATCAGAATAAGCGTATTTCCTTGAAAAATTTACAACAACAATTGCATAGGATAAACCCTCGCAAGAATAACATTAACCCAAAAAAATATTGGGTTAAATTAAACCCAATTCTAATTTCTGGTTATGATACCTGCCACCAGGTCATATTACATATTAAATTTATATTTTATTTCGAAAAGTTGGCTTTTGCCAATTAAATCAAATTGGCTATTTTCTTGGGAAACAAATAAACCCAAAATAGTTTGGATTCAATTTTGGTCAACAAAATACGCTAAATGATGGTCGCCGTCGAGACACAATCTCAGAGTCCCGTATTGAGTAATCTTCAGTGTATTAATGTTGAATACAAAACGTGAGCTTTTATCAAATCCAAGATGAAGTCCAAATGTCCAATAAATTTGTAGCGGTATTCTTCGTGTCCAGGTACAAGCAGGTAAAATCAAAATATAAAGCGGTGTCTCTCGTTTCCAAATTATGATGCGGGTTCGATAAGTATAAGTGGTGGTATTTTAGAATTTCCAGGTTTAAGCTCGGGTAAATATAAATATATAAAACAATTCACAGTATTTATTATAATTTATTTTATTCCTGTTTTTATTTTAGATAACGCTTCTTTACTCTAGGAAGTTTTCGTGAAATCTAATTTTATTTTCTATTTCAAAATTGCAAATCATTAAAATCTTAAATTTACTGTAAAGTGACATCTATCAATCAATATTCAAATATTGCTGCACTGAACTGTATTTAATTATTTTTAGTACATATTCATCATGATAAACCAATTGAATAGGTATGATTGACAGCTGTTTCAAATTCGTTTTTTCTTGCGCATATCATCATTCGGTGCGATAAAATCACAAGGCTTCGTTGTTTTCACAAAAACTATCACCGCAAAACAATTCGATTTGTTTTTGTTTGCTATGAACTAGTGTTTATAAAAAAAGTATATCAAGAAAAAAGCACCAAATGACAGAATTTTTTAGTGAACGAGATAGCAATACATGCGCTTGATCATACATACTTAAATTGTTTTTTTTTTTTTTTTCGTTTTTCTATTTGGTACGGCTAGGTATTATCTACCCATAAAGCCTGAGATTTCATTTTTTTCTCCAATCTCTGTCTCCAGTAACTACTCTAGAGTAATCCTGTGACTATGGAGTTTGATCTGGATTCCGAATAATCTACACTCTATCATAATATATTTTAGATTTCATTCCTCCACCCTCCTATAATTATCTTTCCTTAACTTTTCTCTTCATGATCTAACGTGGTATCAATCTGTTCTTCTATAATAAAATCAATAAAATTATTTTAAACGTTTAAATTCCTAAATAAAGATAAATGGGTTTTACATATTATACTCAATTTCCTCCAAGAAGTTGGTGATCATAGCATATTCTCTCATGTTTTGTCTTAGTAAAATATCTTTCAAACGATTTGTTTGTAATATGTTATATTTTATTCTAGTTCTATTATATTTTGGACAGTCATTAACAATATGTTCATTATTTTCTCTTGTACCACACAAGTCGCAGTCTGGTGTATCTTCAATACCCATTTTATATAAAAAATCTTTATTCTTGGCATGTCCTGTTCTTAGTCTTGTTAATTGCTTAATCTTTTTATTCGTAAACTTACTCCCAATGAACTATAACTTCTTGCATGGTTTATTCTGCATGAATTTATATATTAAGTTTATATTTTCTAGCCTTCTGTCCAATTCCACTTTCCATTCCTCGTTAATCGTTTTCTTAATCATTGTATTTATATCTCTTTGACTCGGAGAATTCTCGAAACTGTGTGTGTGTCTTGTTAATGCCATTTTTGCCAATTTATCGGCAATCACGTTCCCTTCGATATCCACATGACCTGGAATCCATTGAACTATAATCTCTCTATCACTATTAAACCCGGCCAAGTCGATAATTTTATTTTCCATGCTTCTGCTACAACTAGAGATTAATGTCGTTTTAATTGAAGAACAAGCGCTCTTCGAGTCTGATGCAATTATTAACTTCTTGTTTTTGGATGCCAACGCTACGATCAAGGCAATATAAATTCCTATTAGCTCTGTGTTGGTAATATCAGTTAGGTTATTAATTTGTATGGCCAAATTTACATTCAAAATCTTGCAATAAATCCCCACTCCTACTCTTCCATCTTTTAGTGATCCATCCGAAAAAACTATTAGACATCCGTCATAATTTTCCAAACATTCCTTCGTCCAATCTTTTAGAATTAAATTATTATTTATTTTTTTATACACTTCTCTATCCAATAACTTTCTTATGCTCAGATTCTCTGGATTAGCTTTTCTCTTATGTAACATCTTTATTTTCTCTAAAAATGGGTAATCACAATACAATCTGTTCAATTTCAATGTAGCCTTCTCTTCCTTAATATCCCTTCCCAATTTCGAATTTATAAATAAGTTTTTCGCGATCAACCCTAACGTTTTCTTCCGATTATCACAAGCAATGCTAGTTTCTCCTGTTTCTGCCTGTAATGCAAGAATTGGTGTACTTTTCACCAACCCTAAGCATATCCTTATACATGTATTTTTAATTGATTGACAAATTTTAGTGCAATGACCATTGTTCTCATCAGTGATAGAATAATAGTACTCTAATTTCGATTTTATCAAACTGTTATATAGTGTTAAAAGTGTTTCTATATCAGCCCCTCCATTTGCGTGTGTGAACCTTTTTAATAAATTTATACTTTTTTGTACTCCTGACCTCATATCAATATCTTTGTTTGTCTTTTTTCAATTATTGAATTGTTATTCCACTCTAATTTCCTCATCCTGGTATTATTTATGTTCGTGAACAGTCTTACAAAATGTGTTTTATTATGGTTTATTTGTAACCCCAATTCGTCTAATTTCTTCTTTAAATTTATCAATGTCTTCTTAGAATTCTTTTCGAGTTCATCCCAATTTTGTCCACAGATCAAAATACTAATATCATCCGCGAATTGGAAAACTTTTGTAGCACTGTTATTTATTTCATGTATGCTCGCCGTATAAATATTAAAAAGGGTCGGACTCAAGCAGCTCCCCTGAGGGACCCCACTATTTGTCATATTTTTGAACTTCCCGACACTATCTTTCATTTCCACCATCCTGTTTGTTAAGGTTAAGTAAATCCAGTTTATTAACTGATTTGGAAATTTCAAAACTATTAAGATTTCTATTAGTTTGTCTTTTATGACACTATCAAAAGCCTTATTTATATCTAGATTAACTAGAATCATTTTCTTACCATCTTTTCTTCCCCTCTCGATGTATGTAAAAATAGAAGTCAAATTCTCTATTACGCCTTTATTCTTTCTAAAACCAAAAACGTTCTCATTTAATAAATTCTTTTCGTTTATATGTAAATTAATTCTATTTAGAATTAATTTACCAAAAATCTTAGAGAGTACCGGTAGTAAACATATCGGCCTATATTCTTTCGTTTCTCTTTCATTACCCCCTCTTTTGAGTATACCAATCGTCACGAATTTATTCCAATCCTTTAGGTATCTTTTATCTCTCCATATCCCATTGAAGTACTCACAAAGTAAATTTAACATAGACGGTTCTTCATCTACAAGATTTTTAATAAATCTGTAAGAAATGTTATCGCTTCCTGGAGCTGATTTCTTGGACTTTTTTATTATCATATTTCCGACAATTCATCCCTATGGAACTCAGATACAACCCCAGTATTGTTTGACCATTCACAAGGAACTCTTATAACCTCTGGCTCGTTTGGGAAATTCTCATCTAAAATTTCCTTTCCATATTTGTGTCTTCAAACAAGTTAAATTTGTTCCTTTTATTATTTTTTAACTTATTCACTTGTTTCCAAAATTTTCCGCCCTCTGCTCTCATATCAATCCTTGCTACACTCTAAAAAGTTTTTGATGTAAAATAACCCCGATAATCGATGGCAACACAATACCATCAATAGTCATAGTAAAATTACTCTCTAAGAGTATTTTGAAAGAATTGCGCATTAACGTGTAAATAAAATTTGCGCCACAAAAGATGAATTTTACACGAAAAACCAGTAAAATTAGCATATCAATTTTACGACCAAATACGTAAATTTTGGCTGAATTTTCAACTATATGTTGTAAATTTACACATATTAAAAGTAAAATTACCTGAAAAAGTACTCGTTCAGATGTAAATTATTTACAAAATTTACATATAAAAGCCTAATTTTTCTAAAATTATCAACTGATTTGTGTAAATTTACATATATATTTATGTAAAATAGCATATATCCATGCTTAATTTTACAGGATTTCGTTGGAAAATTTACACCTTTGACGTAAATCTTATAAGTAGATTTAAGTATTTAATCGTAAAAGCCGGTCAGTAAAGTGTAACTTATAACTCACTTGAGAATGAGATTAAATGTGAAAATTTTACTGTAAATTAAAACTGTGCGATGTAATAAAAAATAAAAGAAAATTGTTAAAGTTGTTTAATATGTTTTTATTTAAACTCATTAATAAATTCAATCACATTAATAGCCAAATATTCAAAATTAAGGTAGGCTACCATATTCAAATCACTATTTTAACTCAAAAATACTTATATAAAACAAAATTAAATAATACAAATAAAATGATTAATTCTCACACAATTATTTTTTAATATACATATATAATGTATGTATTGTAAATATATACATCTTCTAAAAATTTGATTAGATATATTTAAATTCAAATTACAATAAATAACCGTATTCAATCAATTTGTTTTGTGATATACGTATTTAATTTGTTTATTAAATTATTAATTTTTGATATATTATTAATATGATTTTTTTTCCCTCTGATATTATTAATATAGTGTTTCAAGAAAAAACGAGAAAAGAATTCTAAAGATTGAGAAATGTTTTTTGGGTATAAAATATTAAAGTTATAAAAATACGTTAAACACAAAGTAAATAAATCTAATATTTTTGAATTTTCAAATTTTCCGACAACAACCTTCTCAAAAAAAATGTAACTTGTGCTCTTATCGTCCGTTAATGTATCTGAAATTAGATAATTTTAAATATAAATGAATTAAAATCTGGCATTTTATTATTAACGTGCATTACACAATGCAACTTTCAGACTTCATATCACAAACCGATTGTAATTCGATACGAAAAAATATTTAAATGAACAATTATAATTCCAGAATATTTCAAATTTATAATTTTTTTATTAATTAGTTGTTATCAATCTTGCAAAAAAGAAAATTATGTAATTTATAATTGATAGAATTTTATAAAATATTATAGAATTCTATTGAATTTTGTAGAATATTATAGAATTATTATAGAATTTTCAATAATATTTGTAATCTATAAAATTCATAAAAAAAGACAATCAATTACTGAAATATAAGTCATTTTAATAATTTTTGATGGGCGAATTAAGTATAGATTTAGAACGTATTTTTCTAAAATTAACTCACCTATAAGTGCAAACCATGGTGTGCTTGTTGGACACGCGCTAATAATTTCCTCCAAAGTTGTTCCAAACTGAAAAAGAAAAGCTTTGAATATTTTTGCTTTATGTATACATTAGTGCGAACTTACCTCAAATCTTTTAAACATATAGGATGGATCCTCATTGAAATACAGGAAAAAACATTTTATTAGATTAGAGTTGCAAGAATTATTCGTATTACTGCCTTTGGCACACGCGTTGATATTTTTTTGTTTGCTTTCAGACCAAAATCGTTTGACTATTTCCTGTTTTTGTTCAAATTCAGTTTTAATTTTGATTGGATCTATGGCCATTAATTGTTCGAAGTGTTGAAAAGCAAATTCCTTTTCAAATAAAAAGGGATATGTTTCTTGAATCTGCTGAACGTCAGGTATGGAGCTGCGATCATTAAGGAAAACTCTCTGTACTGCAAAGCAGTCTTTCATAAACTTTTTAACTGTTTCGCGCTCTTCCGCTGATATCTTATTTTGTTTAAACATGTTTTGTAAATACTTCTGTTTGGATTCAATGCTGTTACAGGTTTCTCCAGATTCAATATTTGGTGGTTGCCAGTTGACACAAGTGTTCTTTAGAACATTGGCTGTTTTTCGCTGTTTTGCTGGTATATTTGCAATCAGCTCTTCACGAACACGGTTAGGAGGCCGATTAAGAAATGAATTTCTATTTTTCATAATAGTTATTAAGGCCACTGGTATTGTGGTAATAATTACTTGGTCATTATCTTTTAAATAAAATGAATCCGGGTATATGGATGCTACTCTATGGGCAACAGTTCTAATAATGGACATTGGAATGTAAAATGAAATCTGACGCATCTCATCGATGAGTATGTTGGCTAAACAGTTCATTCTTTTTCCAAGATAGATTTTGGTTTTAAACATTGTTGTAATGTCTGAAGGAAATTTATTCCAGGGAATTATAAAATTAGAAAAAAGCATTACACACACTGAATTCGAGGATGATGTTGATGTATTAGTCATAGCTGTACTGGATATGCTTAGGGTATCAGTGTCCTCATGTTCTGGAGAGTTTGGTGGAGGAATTATGATTTCTCTGTATTCGTTTTCTACGCCCTGAGGTTCTACTTCTTGATTATTGTGTGGAGTGATTATAAATTCATTAATTTCGAGGGGCTGAGTATGTGATTTATCCGCAGAAAATGTTTCATTAAAAAAACTTGCAGAAATATTAACCTGTTGTGTCCAAATTTGGTGATTTTGGAGAAGCATAAATACATTTTTTTCTTCAATGTAATGCGCCAATACTTCATCATCGCATACTTCTGAACCATCTGTTTCAAGTACAATTTTGGACCCTTGTATCCCAACATCGTGAGCTGGAATAGAAAAACCGGATTAATATAATTTTATTTTATCAATTGTGATTGGTGAAGTATGCTAAATAGAGAATAAACTAAAACTTTAGTCCTATGAAAGATTTTCCATAGCGAAAAGGTTTTAGTTCAGTCCCTATCCTATCTACTCTGATATAACAGAATTATTAATTTAAACTTACCTTTTTGTAAGAGTTCATGAATTAGAGGTAATGTTAGAAAAGTTTTCTTGAGCATTCTATCACTGCTCCATACTTTCACTGCGTATTTCTTGTCCACTTGAGCCATATTATATTTATTTTCTTTACATACGAAGTTATGTTTAACTGATTGCCATATGGCTTGTAAAATTACTGATTAGATCGTTATAGTGACTTGAATATAGTTTTATAAAAATCCGAATTACTAAGCTTAAGTTGATATAGTTATCTTATTAATTTTTTTCAAAAACTATTCTCTAAAAATGATTATTATTATATTATTATTATAATGAATAATTAAATAAATTATTTAGATGTACGTTATATATTTAAATTTTTTTGTAAATTACATGAATTAATTGAAAAAACAATCATTCACGAAAGAACATGGAGGAGAAAAATAATATTTGTTTTTTTTTAGTATGTGCAACGGTTTTTTTACAAGAAGTTTTTCAAGATGACAAATCGAATAGGAGCCACATTTTTCACTAAAATTTTCGTATAAACATAAGTTTTCGTTATACAACATTTTAATAGTTTTTCCATAAAACACAGCATGTTGATAGGATTTGTCTAAAAATATTGCACTTATTTGTAAGATTTCAATATTCCCTAATTCATTGCAATTTACCATGACAAAATCGTTTTCATTGTAAATTGTATTGAAATATACTATTTTCTTAGTAACAAAACAAAAACCGTTTGGTAATGTAATGTTGAACATGGAGTCTGTTAAGTCTAAGACATTATCAGAACTAATGAAAATTCTGAATCTATCTTCAAAAAGTCCTACTTGCATCAACTGATGGTTTTCAGATAGCGTTAAAGTAATATTTTGAAAGTTTCTAGCCATTCTTGCAGTAGTTTTAAAATATTTATTTTTTTGTTCAAATTCCATAGTCCATAATAGTTTAAGCGGTCCGAATTTCCGAATTAATTCTGGGTAATGGTAGATAAAATGATGTTTGGGTCGTAATTTATACCTGGGAAAACAATCTTTCCTGTATTCGTAATACAAATATATATAGTGCGAGAGCAAGTCTATTTGGCAATTTGAAATTTCAGAAGCACAAATTAGCCGACACATTTCGACCATTGTTGTTAAAAATTTCCATACAATGTCATTTGAGTTTTCAATGTGATTCATTAAAATAAGCGGCATCATAACTAGTATGTGCCAAATTTCATAAGCTTTTCCTGGAACTTTAGTCATTGTACTTTCAATTTTCGGGAAAGAAAGAGAAAGTTTAAATTTTTTCCTTAGGTTCGATAAAGTAATATTTATTTTATCAAGGGATATAAAACCTGAATTAGTAAAATATTTTAAAATATACATTAAGTCGTATGGGATAATTCCTTCGAACAAGTCATGCGCCAAACAAGGTGGAAGACCTGGATTGCAAACATGAAAATTAACCAATCTGTTTAACACGGAATCTGATTTTACACCATGATTTGCATCAATAACGTCGATTGAATAATTTTCAATAGTTCGATTTTGACCAGGTCGCAAATCATAATTGTTCAGTGATGTCCGTGTGAAATAGCACCAACGACAAAAGAATTCAGTAGAACTGAAATTTTCAACAAACCCACCAATCTGATGGCTACCTAAATTATCGCCTGTCATTGCAAATAAAGAACCATGCATGTTTTTAATTGTTTGATCAAAAGAATCTAAATAATCCACTCCTTCTTTTTCTAAGATAATAAGGTCCTCTATTAAAGGTTGAAAAACTTTATCAATTCCAAAATGTTTAACAAACTTCTCTTTACATAATAATACTAATTGTATGTTTTGAATTTGCGTTCGATATTTTACGTTCAGGTTTCCTATTATCATATATACCCCAACTAGCTTATGCTTCTTTTTTGAAGATCCCAAAGGGTTGCAAGTTTCAAAGGCATCTTGAAAAAGAATAATCTCTAGTTTTTGGGGAGAAGATGAAAAGAATATATTATTTTTGTACACAGAACCATCATTGTAATCAAAAAATACATCTTCTTTTTCATTTTTGCCTTCTTTAATTAGTTTTGAAAATTGAGAGTCTGACATTAACGTTTTAATGGTTTCTAAAATTGGCGTGTAGTGAAAATAACACTCATTATGATGATTATCAAAACCTAAAGCTACTTTTATGGAATTAACAAAACTCATTTTATTTCTTATGTTGCTTTCCCGTTTAAATTTAGAACCAACTTTTTTTATTTCGTCAAGCAAACAATTAAATGAGAGATCGTTTTTATATTTTGTAAGAATGCCTATATCTTTCAAAAAACTATTTTGATTTGAGTTAGCTACATCTATTATTCCATAAAGTTCATTATATAAAAATTGTAGAGCAGAATCTGACACTCTAAAAGAAAATTTTAATTTTGTAAACAATGTTTCGAAAGAATTTTCACGTTTTGTGCTTAAAAAAGATGTGGTGTTCTCAGGTAAATTTAGCTCAACAGGGTCATTTTCTAAACTTTGAATTTCTAACACTTTCAGAGTCTTTTTATGTTGGACATTCAAATTGCCTAAATTAGCATAATGCTTTCGAGAAATATGTGATCTAAATGATGACCCATTTGAGAAAATTCTAGAACAACTATCAACAGGGCACGATATTTTACTATTTAAATTTATATGTTTTGTTAAATGCGAAGTGATATTTTTTAAAAATTTCGATGTGAAATTGCAATTAACTATACTACACTTGTATGGACTAATATTCACTACAGTATTTAAGGTTTTTAGTGAGGAATGGCTCCTAAAATAATGTACTTGAAAATTTTTATAATTGTCAAATTTTTTTTCGCAATGTGGCTCTAAGCAAATGTATTGCATATTTTTTTTTCCTCGATGTTCATACAAATGCCTATTATATTTTTTAATTACACTGGTCTTAAAATCACAATTTGAGCACTTAAACATTTTAATAGTACTTAACTGAATAGGATTATATTAATATTAAACTTAAAATTATTAATTATAACTATTTTTAATTTTAATTTATAAATTTTATTACATAAAACACTTTATCATCTTATCATGATCAGTCACTATAACGCAATGCATCTTTACAAAGAAACACGAGGTTAACACAAAAGAAAAAAAAAGAACGGTTTACATCTATAAACAAACCATTTTTGCGTCAGGAGAGTACATTTACGACTTTAACTGTAAATTTACACATTAAAAAGTATTGTGTTACACAAATGGTTTAAATTTACGACTTTAAGTTTAACTTTACATACTCGTTGGTATTTGTTTACTGTTTAGATACGACTAATACATAAAACGGGGTAATTTTACTATTTTTACTGTATTTATTTTCTTATGCACAGATATCGGTTGATTTGTAAGCAACCGTTGCATATTTACACCAAAAGTTGCCATTAATATCATGGTAATTTTACGCACTTCCATCTTCATTTTTTAGAGTGTAGATATTCTCTCCATGTCTTCTTTTTTTCCTTCCTAATTTTTAGTTTTAATTGTTGCGTAATTCTTTTCACTTCTAATGCCGTATATAATGTCTTTTCCTTTTTGTAAATGTCTTGTTTTAATCTCTTTATTTTCCAGATTGTCTCAATTTCCTTATTCCACCAAGGTTTTTGACTTGCTCTATATTTGTTCACCTCTATTGTGCTCTCCCTTATTGATTCTTTTAGTAAATTATCCAATTTAATATCATCATTTTTACATTTTTCTATTACTAAACCCGCCGCTTCTTTCCATTTCACTAATTTCCCCATCCTTCCTTTACCGATAAACCATTGTATTCTGATTGCCAGGTGATCGCTTCCTAAATTTTCATTTGTCACTCTCCATTCTGTCTTATTTATAATATCACTTGAAATTAAAGTTATGTCGATTGCTGAACCCTTTATGTCTATACAAATCTAATCTTGTTTGTGATCCATCGTTCGATTAACACTAGATTACTTTCTAGGATGATTGTCGCCAGTTTTTTTCCCAACAGATTTTCTTTTGTTTCTAGATCCCACAAAACACTGTGAGCATTAGTATCTCCTCCAATTATAGTTGGGAAATCTGAACATTCTTCAAGAAGATTTTCAAATTCAATTTTCAGATCATTATGCCATTTATTATTGCTTATGTAGAATGATACGATGTTAAATTTTATATTTCTGTATATTATATTTATTTTAAATATTTCCATTTTTGAATATGAATATCTAAGTGGAACCTCCAACGCAAAGAAGTGTCTTGATAATAAGACCCCCACGCCACCGTATCCATCCTGTCTATCTTTTGAAAATAATATATGATTTGAAAAGTGTGGTCTTTCCACCTTCTTTAACCATGTTTCTTGTAACAAAGCTATATCGATCTTTTCCTCCACCAAGTATTGCTCTAATAATGTTTTTTTATTAATCAAACTTCTGATGTTTATTTGTAATAGATTTAATATTTCACTCATATACCACTTAATAAGAATTGTTGAAGGATATATTCAACTTAAAATTTAAAAAAAAAAAAAAAAAAAAAAAAAAAAAAATTGGGTTTATATTTTTATTACTATTCAATGTCTAGCACGGGAAACTCCCCTTTTTTTATCCACTTTTCCATATTATTAAAAATTAACTCTTTCTCCCCTTCCCTCTTATCTTTCGTTAGTGACAAAACCTTTCCTATTGATTTAGCATTTTTTCTTTTCCTAATAATTGTTCTCTTATCTCGTTTAATAGCTCATTTAAAATCAATATTTTTTTTTCTGCCTTTTCCAATTTTTGATTTGATCGAATTAGATCCTCATTGAATCCTGCTTTATTATTAAAATCTGCATCTGATGGTATTCTAGGATTTGAACCAAATAATTTAAACTTCGCTTCTTTAAACGAAATTTTACTTATTGTTATGCATTTCGTGATTTTAAATTGTTTGATCTTTTCTTCACATCCTCTCTCATTGGTTTTATGACCTGGTCCACAAAATTTACAACTCGACTTGGCGCTACACGAATGTTTCTCCCACGATTCCTCCTTACAGACGTATACATTTTCAGCACATACTCTACATTTGCCATTTAAAATTGGGACTTTACATCTTTTTAAAGTGTGGCCATAATTCAGACAATTAATACAAAAAAATGGATTCGGGAAAAAGAAATTTACTTTCAATAAGATGTTTTCATATAAGGTTACATTATATGGTAACGTACTTCCATCGAAAAATATTTTCATAGATTCCATTGGTGATGCTAGATTTGAATTCCTGTCCCATCTCGTCATCCTTTCCACTCTCGATATACCAACTGTTGAATTAAGGTTCATTAAAATTTCCTCCTCGCTTAAATTGATCGGCACATTATGTATGATTCCCACTGTCTCGACAAAGGATCTAGGTATAAACGTTTTATAACCATTGAAAATCTTTAACACTGGTGAGTCTACACATTCATTTGCACTATTCATGTTATCAAAAGTAACTCTCGCCATATTTTTGCTGATCTGTTCTACAGAATTTACATTTTGGATTCTATTCGTGTGGAGTACTCTACCTAAGCTGATTAAATTTAGGTTTTCTTTAGAAATTATCACTTTGTATGGACCTTTATCTCCATGAATATATTTTCTTGACTTTGTAGTGATTTCCATTTCGATTAAATCATTCCTGTTTTCCGACTGTATTGTATTAATATCACTGCTTTTTATTGAGTTTACTTCGCTCTTTTGTGTTTCTAAAATAATTTCTCCTTTTTCGTTATTGACATTTGACTCCATCTTTGAATTTTCTAACATCCTGTTTCCGCCACGTTGTCTACGATTCTTATTTTTCTTTGTTTTACTATGTATCTTAAATTCACTTTTATTATTATCATCTGCCATCACATCACTTTTTATTAAATTTATTGAATCATCTGATTCTGTGCCCGATCTCGGGAACCTGATATTACCGCCCCGGACAAGGTCTAAAAGGATTTCTCCCTCATCCCCTGTCCCACGCGGTCCTTTTCCTCTATCACCCAACTTTCCAAATGCTTTACACCACCAACTCAAAAATTTAATTGAATCTAATATCTACAACCACTTACCAGAATTTCCTCTTAATATTAGAATTAATACAAATTAATTAATCACACTATTATTATCCCGATAAAAGAAAAGACGTCTCCACTTTCGATGATCACACGAGAATGCTTACTTAAATTGGTTTATCATGCATATTCATAGGGTTGTTTGATAATTCGTACGGTGCAGTGTACAATTTTTTCTTTATTTTACCACTAGAAAATAAATCCAAGTAGACAGGAAAACAGAATGCACTACACCGCACTGTGCGAATTATCAAACAGACCCATATGGTGTGTTTTTTTATTTAGCGTTGTTCTAGTTCGCGATAGCATTTTATCGAATTTAGTCAATTTAAAACCGAATATTCTAAATTTTTTTAACTAGATATGGTAGATCAAAACTTATTCTATATTTAATAAGAAAAATCCATATAACATTTTTGTTAGATTTCTTGTGCTACCCTAGTTCTTTATAAACTCTACAATTGGAGAGATTATACAGAACAACCGCGTAACGTAAAAACTAACAAACATATCGAGTGAATTTTTGTTGTTAAATAAAGAAAACATTTAGATCTACCTTATTCAGTTAAAAAAAGTGGAAATATTTTTTATTAATTTGACTAAATTCAATAAATTGTTATCGCGAACTCGAACAGGCCTGAATAAAAAAACACACCTATAGTGTAGCAATGTATATACCTAATATAATATTTTTACAATCTTGTTTACAAAATGTCGAGACGTCAAACGAAAGCATAAACAAATAAATTTATGGTAAGAATTGATTTTATATAATACAAATTGAATTAAATATTAATTTTATAATATTTTCAGATTACATAGAGAAGTAAAAAAAACCAATCTGATGAGCCATTCTCCAATTGTTATCAGATAAGTGTACAATGTTAATTTTTATTTTAAAATGATTCTTTGTGTTCTCTTTTATTTTTAGGAATAACTCAATTTGCATTGACCAGCATTAACAGCTCCTGTTAATACAAAAGTATCAAAACTATCAGCAAAATTATTGAAGTCCTACTTAGATCGTCACCAGTAAACTATTTATTTGTAAATATAGCAACTTTAATCTGTATCTCTTTAAACTGTATACGATAAAAATGTTGAACTTGTAATATGCTAATGTGGAGATTGTCTCGTTTTCGATAAACAATTCTATAAATCCGATGATTTGTCAAATAAAAAATTCGATTTAGATATAAATTGTGTATAGCTATTATACTTTGTACAACACGAACTTCTCGTATGCAAAAATAACAACTCGATTCACCAAAAAGAAGAAAGGAAAATCAATTTTCCACATAGTTATGTTTAACCAAAACTATTATGGTAATACCATGTTATTGATTTCGCATTCGATTTATGTTATGTAAAGCTTTTATTCTCATTCTATATATGAACATAAATTTGATAACCATTAGAGAAATTATCTAGGCAATTTTCTGATTTTAAAATTGTAAAATAAGTTATAGTTCAGTTGATTTTCAAATAAAATTGAATTTCCCACAAAACGTGTAGAAATATGCGACCGATCCAAATGGCCGTTGGGATGACAATTACAGGTCTCAACGCCTATTGATAGAGGTATCAATCATCGAAATCGGAGCACATTTGCAGATTTTCGATTTTTGTGGCTCTGAATTTGTGGGCTATAGTTCAGTTGGTTTTCAAGAAAATTGAATTTCCCACGAAACGTATAGAAATATTCAACTGATCCAAATGGCCGTTTGTATGACAATAACAGGTCTCAACGCCTATTGATAGAGGTATCAATCATCGAAATCGGAGCACATTTGCAGATTTTCGATTTTTGTGGCTCTGAATTTGTGGGCTATAGTTCAGTTGATTTTTAAAAAAACTGAATTTTCCACGAAACGTGTTGAAGAATTCAACCGATCCAAATGGCCGTTTGTATGACAATAACAGGTCTCAACGCCTATTGATAGAGGTATCAATCATCGAAATCGGAGCACATTTGCAGATTTTCGATTTTTGTGGCTCTGAATTTGGGGGCTATAGTTCAGTTGGTTTTCAAGAAAATTGAATTTCCCATGAAACGTATAGAAATATTCAACCGATCCAAATGGCGGTTTGTATGACAATAACAGGTCTCAACGCCTATTGATAGAGGTATCAATCATCGAAATCGGAGCACATTTGCAGATTTTCGAATTCTGTGGCTTCGAATTTGTGGGCTATAGTTCAGTTGATTTTCAAATAAAATTGAATTTCCCACAAAACGTGTAGAAATATGCGACCGATCCAAATGGCCGTTGGTATGACAATTACAGGTCTCAACGCCTATTGATAGAGGTATCAATCATCGAAATCGGAGCACATTTGCAGATTTTCGATTTTTGTGGCTCTGAATATGGGGGCTATAGTTCAGTTGGTTTTCAAGAAAATTGAATTTCCCACGAAACGTATAGAAATATTCATCCGATCCAAATGGCGGTTGGTATGACAATTACAGGTCTCAACGCCTATTGATAGAGGTATCAATCATCGAAATCGGAGCACATTTGCAGATTTTCGATTTTTTTGGCTTTGAATTTGGGGGCTATAGTTCAGTTGGTTTTCAAAAAAATTGAATTTCCCACGAAACGTGTTGAAGTATTCAACCGATCCAAATGGCCGTTGGTATGACAATTACAGGTCTCAACGCTTATTGATAGAGGTATCAATCATCGAAATCGGAGCACATTTGCAGATTTTCGAATTTTGTGGCTTTGAATTTGTGGGCTATAGTTCAGTTGATTTTCAAAAAAATTGAATTTCGCACGAAACGTGTTGAAGTATTCAACCGATCCAAATGGCCGTTGGTATGACAATTACAGGTCTCAACGCTTATTGATAGAGGTATCAATCATCGAAATCGGCATTTGCAGATTTTCGATTTTTGTGGCTCTGAATTTGTGGGCTATAGTTCAGTTGATTTTTAATAAAAATTGAATTTCCCACAAAACGTGTAAAAATATTCAACCGATCCAAATGGCGGTTTGTATGACAATTACAGGTCTCAACGCCTATTGATAGAGGTATCAATCATCGAAATCGGAGCACATTTGCAGATTTTCGATTTTTGTGGCTTTGAATTTGTGGGCTATAGTTCAGTTGATTTTCAAAAAAATTGAATTTCCCACGAAACGTGTTGAAATATTCATCCGATCCAAATGGCCGTTTGTATGACAATAACAGGTCTCAACGCCTCAATGGTTTTGATTTTCAAAAAAACTGAATTTCCACGAAACGTGGCGAAGTATTCAACCGATCCAAATGGCCGTTGGTATGACAATTACAGGTCTCAACGCCTATTGATAGAGGTATCAATCATCGAAATCGGAGCACAGTTGCAGATTCTCGAATTTTGTGGCTTTGAATTTGGGGGCTATAGTTCAGTTGATTATTAAAAAAATTGAATTTTCCACGAAACGTGTTGAAGTATTCAACCGATCCAAATGGCCGTTTGTATGACAATAACAGGTCTCAACGCCTACTGATATAGGTATTAATCATCGAAATCGGAGCACATTTGCAGATTTTCGATTTTTGTGGCTCTGAATTTGGGGGCTATAGTTCAGTTGGTTTTCAAGAAAACTGAATTTCCCACGAAACGTATAGAAATATTCAACCGATCCAAATGGCCGTTTGAATGACAATAACAGGTCTCAACGCTTATTGATAGAGGTATCAATCATCGAAATCGGAGCACATTTGCAGATTTTCGATTTTTGTGGCTTTGAATTTGTGGGCTATAGTTCAGTTGATTTTCAAAAAAATTTAATTTTCCACGAAACGTGTTGTCGATCCAAATGGCCGTTTGTATGACAATAACAGGTCTCAACGCCTACTGATAGAGGTATCAATCATTGAAATCGGAGCACATTTGCAGATTTTCGAATTTTGTGGCTCTGAATTTGTGGGCTATAGTTCAGTTGATTTTTAAAAAAATTGAATTTCCCACGAAACGTGTAGAAATATGCGACCGATCCAAATGGCCGTTGGTACGACAATTACAGGTCTCAACGCTTATTGATATAGGTATCAATCATCGAAATTGGAGCACATTTGCAGATTTTCGATTTTTGTGGCTTTGAATTTATGGGCTATAGTTCAGTTGATTTTCAAAAAAATTGAATTTTCCACGAAACGTGTTGAAGTATTCAACCGATTCAAATGGCCGTTTGTATGACAATAACAGGTCTCAACGCCTATTGATAGAGGTATCAATCATCGAAATCGGAGCACATTTGCAGATTTTCGATTTTTGTGGCTCTGAATTTGTGGGCTATAGTTCAGTTGATTTTCAAAAAAATTGAATTTCCCACGAAACATTTAGAAATATGCGACCGATCCAAATGGCCGTTTGGTATGACAATTACAGGTCTCAACGCCTATTGATAGAGGTATCAATGCTAGTTTGTATTTTCACAATCATTCGGTTTTCTCATTTTATTTGTTGTATCGTCTCCGATCGTCGAAATCACTAACGTTTTTTCGTTTCTGGAATTAATTGCCTCTTTTTCTAAATGCTGTTTGAACTTCATGTCTTGTATTTTCATTAGAATTTCATGGTGTCGAATGTTCTGGTTTTAAAACAGAAGATGATTCTGCACTGGGAAATTTTTTTTAGCTTCTACAGAGGCGCCTAATATTTTTAGCCCAGTTCGCCTAAATATATAAGAACGGCCCTGTTAATCCCTCGGATTTGTTTCAAATTTTCGATCGACATGCGATTCAGATTTATAGGGTAGTACCCCATAAAGTAGGCTTTCACTCTAGCACATTATATTTTGTTACTATAAAGTAAATACATATGTATATACAAAGTTTAAAGCAATAAATCACATCTCGACCACCTAAGGCTCTTAGGAAAAGCCTATTGTTCATCAATCATTTACAAATTCATCAAGGTGAACAACACGTGTTTCTATTAAACTCGATCCTTCATTGTAAGGTTCTTGAAGAATAAAGCAGTTTTAGTTCGACAAATTTCATTCTCAAAATCACCAGTAAGATGCTGGTGATAGGTTAATATCTTCCTAATGTTCAGATGCCTTTGAGATTTGAAAGAGTATACCATTGAAAATGTTTCGTCAACTGCAAAGTAGCTTTCTGAGATAAACAGTAACATGGCTAGAGGTGAAGCCCCTAGTTACTTACAGAATTAATATAAATTTTACGGGTAATGTTAAAAATATATGCACCCTTGTAAATTACAAGTTGTAATATCCTTAAAATAATACCAATAAAAAATGAAGAAATGTGTTGTCTTGGTGAAGTTATTTATTGTTGTACCTAATTAGTTTTTTTACGCGTTTAGATAATTTGGAACTGATATAACTGTCTATAGAAAATAAAAACAGAATTAGATACATTTGTCATTGGCACACATTTATATTATACTTTAAAACATGCAGATCTAGCTCTAAATTTAATTAACAAATAATAACTTGAATCCGTCTCTGAGTAAATTGTTTTCAAGTTGTATACCCTAGTATTGTTTAGAAAAAATCAATGTTGGAAAAGCACTCACACAGCCTTCGTTGTATCGCTACAAAATTTATAAAAAAAATATTCTGCATATTATGTTTTGCGATGTAGTTTTGAAGTTCAATTAGCACAAACCAAGTTAAAATGCATTTTATAAATTCATATTGCAAGGCTAGATTAAATTACATTTTTATGTTGTTTGTGTTATTATACAAATTTCGGAAAAAAAAAATTATTTTATCGTATTTTGGTTTTAAATTGCTCAACTATTTTTAAGTGTCCCCGCCCCGCCTTACGATAAAATCTCATTCCCGATGTGATTACAACTATGAAAATGTTCTTATAACACAATAACTAGTGATGCAAGAGCAATATGATAGTTTTATGTAACAAGACGATATTATGTTATTGTTATGAACAAAAAAGAAAATGTGTAATGATAGTTTGATGATAAGAACTACGAAAACAATTTGTGAGTGGCATTTATTCAAGAAAACATTTTTTTTATTATATGAAATAAGTATTTTCTGCAATTTAATCTGTTTTTTCTTTGCCTTTATACTTAAAGAAAATTCGTATGTATATAGTATACATATATGAAAATTCTCAAGAAATTCTTTTTAATATAAGCTTTGAAAAGTACCATACCATAGTTCAGAAGTAAGAGGAGAATCTTATCTAAACATGTTTAATTTCGTATTAAAGAAATTTTATTTTCAATTTTTACTCTTTACAAGAAACAAAATGTTTCAATTAAAATGTTTTTTTTGCTGTCTAAAGGAGCTTCTTAAGTAAATACTAAAAATTTGTTTACGTCAGCTTTCTTTATTCACCATCTTGAATGGTTTTGACATATAAGAACCATTACATGCAATCAATAATTTAATACATTTGTGTTGGAATGAAATAGAGACATGAAAGAATAATAAGTCTAAAAGATTTATGATTTATTAATATCACAGGTTTTATATGAGATAACTCCTTTTAATAAAGTTGTCAAAATCGACAGGCCTTAAAAAGCGAAAGATATTTTTGCTGATATTTCGCCAAAGAGTAAAACAGTGTTAAAGCTGTGGCGCTCTGATATGGAGGTGATGGGCTCGAATACTGGTAAGGCTAGATCCAAACGGCAGTTTTCGTCAACTAATTAAGATCGATGATAGCGAAGAATATAGGCCTAAGAAGCTCAGTTGGAGTGCAGAATTAATGGGTAGATTAACTTTGCATTAGCCATAAGTCCTCGATTGGCTACTACGAAAGAGTTTGGAGTCTCGTTCAACCTCAGAAAAGATTGCAAAGATAGAAACAAATTATTAGACTTTCTACCTAATACATTTTAATACCGGCAGATTAAGACCTTACCAGAAAAATTTCAGCCGAAAACACAGTCTGAGTTATCGACATATTTTATATCCAACATTTCTTGAATTTGAAACAATTATTACTTTTATCTGAATTGATAATAAAATATTTCTAAATACGCTCCCTATATATATTTATTTAAATCCAGGAAACAAACTAGAGAAACAGAAAAATCACTTTGGTATGATTTACCAGTAGCAGGCATTTCTCCTTAACTAAAATAATAAAAAGAAAGTACAAAACCAAATATTTAGATATAAAACGACAAAAAAAATTACATAAATATTATTAACTAAATGTGATATTACATTTAAAATATAAAGGGCTGAAACTTCACGAGGTGATCAGAACTTCGGTCTTTGGGGTATTTATGCAATTGGGACAGAATTCACCTGTGTCATAAAGTTGGTGTGACAGTTTTGACAGTACTGATTTATATTTTAACCAACATTTTATTACATACTTAGAAAACAATAGCCAAACAGCTCAAAAGCTTCAGTAACATGTATACAGGCATCCAATTTAACACGAAAAATCATATTCTAGAACTTTATAACGAAAGTAGTATAAAAAATTATACTGATATTTCTAACCGTGTAACTGGCCATATTCCAGAACTTAATCCAAAACTCATTTTAGAATCACATTTCCAACGCACATGTCGAATTTAAATAAAAAAATCGTAAATATTTATAAAACCAGGTATTTTGGGTCAATTCGTACGGCAGGTACCCCACCCTCTTTACGTACAGTCTCCAAGAGCTTTTCAAATCTCCGCCTTGACCATAGAAACAGATTAGCGAAAAAAATTCCAAATCGGACAAGCCGTTCTTGAGATGCTATGGGTCCAGATCAAACAGACGTCCAGACATCCAGACATCCAAACGTCAAGACATCCAGACGTCCAGACATCCAGACAGACAGACAGACAGACGGACGGATATTTTTGTTTTTTCAGACTCAGGGATTTTCTAAGCGTCGAGAAAAGTGGTTTTGGACAAAACAAGTTTTCCGTCATTTATGACAGGAATTCAATAGAATCGAAGTAATAGAAAAACCAAATAGAAATACAAATAGAAATAGAAAAACAAATAGAAATAGAAAAAGGAATAGAAAAACAAATAGAAATACAAATGGAAATAGAAATACCAATAGAAATACAAATAGAAATAGAAAAACAAATAGAAATTCAAATAGAAATAGAAAAACAAAAAGAAATACAAATAGAAATAGAAAAACAAATAGAAATAGAAATAGGAATAGAAAAACAAATAGAAATACAAATTGAAATAGAAAAACAAATAGAAAAACAAATAGAAATACAAATAGACATAGAAAAACAAATAGAAATAGAAAAACAAATAGAAATACAAATAGAAATAGAAAAACAAATAGAAATTCAAATAGAAATAGAAAAACAAATAGAAAACCGAAGAGAAATACAAATAGACATAGAAAAACAAATAGAAATAGAAAAACAAATAGAAATACAAATAGAAATAGAAAAATAAATAGAAATACAAATAGAAATAGACAAACAAATAGAAATTCAAATAGAAATAGAAAAACAAATAGAAAAACCAATAGGAATACAAATAGACATAGAAAAACAAATAGAAATAGAAAAACAAATAGAAATAGAAATAGAAATAGACAGACAAATAGAAATTCAAATAGAAATAGAAAAACAAATAGAAAAACCAATAGAAATACAAATAGACATAGAAAAACAAATAGAAATAGAAAAACAAATAGAAATACAATTAGAAATAGAAAAACAAAAATAAATAGAAAAATAAATAGAAATAGAAATAGAAATACTAATAGAAATAGACAAACAAATAGAAATTCAAATAGAAATAGAAAAACAAATAGAAAAACCAATAGAAATACAAATAGACATAGAAAAACAAATAGAAAACCCAAGAGAAATACAAATAGACATAGAAAAACAAATAGAAATAGAAAAACAAATAGAAATACAAATAGAAATAGAAAAACAAATAGAAATACAAATAGAAATAGACAAACAAATAGAAATTCAAATAGAAATAGAAAAACAAATAGAAAAACCAATAGGAATACAAATAGACATAGAAAAACAAATAGAAATAGAAATACAAATAGAAATAGAAAAACAAATAGTAAAACTAATAGAAATACAAATAGAAATAGACAAATAAATAGAAATTCAAATAGAAATAGAAAAACAAATAGAAATACAAATAGACATAGAAAAACAAATAGAAATAGAAAAACAAATAGAAATACAAATAGAAATAGAAAAACAAATAGAAAAACCAATAGAAATATAAGTAGAAATAGAAAATCTAATAGAAATAGAAAAACAAATAGAAATAGACAAACAAATAGAAATACCAATAGAAATAGACAAACAAATAGAAATAGAAAAACAAATAGAAATACAAATACAAATAGAAATACAAATAGAAATAGAAAAATAAATAGAAATACAAATAGAAATACAAATACAAATAGAAATACCAATAGAAATACAAATAGAAATAGAAATCTAATAGAAATACTAATAGAAATTCAAATAGAAATAGAAAAACAAATAGAAAACCCAAGAGAAATACAAATAGACATAGAAAAACAAATAGAAATAGAAAAACAAATAGAAATACAAATAGAAATAGAAAAACAAATAGAAATACAAATAGAAATAGACAAACAAATAGAAATTCAAATAGAAATAGAAAAACAAATAGAAAAACCAATAGGAATACAAATAGACATAGAAAAACAAATAGAAATAGAAATACAAATAGAAATAGAAAAACAAATAGTAAAACTAATAGAAATACAAATAGAAATAGACAAATAAATAGAAATTCAAATAGAAATAGAAAAACAAATAGAAATACAAATAGAAATAGAAAAACAAATAGAAATACAAATAGAAATAGAAAAACAAATAGAAAAACCAATAGGAATACAAATAGACATAGAAAAACAAATAGAAATAGAAAAACAAATAGAAATACGAATACAGATAGAAATACAAATAGAAAAAGAAATACAAATAGAAATAGAAAAATAAATAGAAATACAAATACAAATAGAAATAGAAATAGAAAAACAAATAGAAATACAAATACAAATAGAAATACCAATAGAAATATAAATAGAAATAGAAATCTAATAGAAATACTAATAGAAATTCAAATAGAAATAGAAAAACCAATAGGAATACAAATAGACATAGAAAAACAAATAGTAAAACTAATAGAAATGCAAATAGATATAGAAAATCAAATAGAAATAGAAAAACAAATAGAAAAACCAATAGGAATACAAATAGACATAGAAAAACAAATAGTAAAACTAATAGAAATACAAATAGAAATAGACAAACAAATAGAAATTCAAATAGAAATAGAAAAACAAATAGAAAAACCAATAGGAATACAAATAGACATAGAAAAACAAATAGAAATAGAAAAACAAATAGAAATACAAATAGAAATAGAAAAACAAATAGTAAACCTAATAGAAATACAAATAGAAATAGACAAATAAATAGAAATTCAAATAGAAATAGAAAAACATATAGAAAAACCAATAGAAATACAAATAGAAATAGAAAAACAAATAGAAATAGAAAAACATATAGAAGTACAAATACAAATAGAAACACAAATAGAAATAGAAAAATAAATAGAAATACAAATAGAAATACAAATACAAATAGAAATACCAATAGAAATACAAATAGAAATAGAAATCTAATAGAAATTCAAATAGAAATAGAAAATAAATAGAAAAACCAATAGGAATACAAATAGAAATAGAAAAACAAATAGTAAAACAAATAGAAAAACAAATAGAAATAGAAAAACAAATAGAAATACAAATAGAAATAGAAAAACAAATAGAAATACAAATAGGAATGGAAAAACAAATAGAAATAGAAAACCAAATAGAAATACCAATAGAAATACAAATAGAAATAGAAATCTAATAGAAAATCAAATAGAAATAGAAAAACAAATAGAAAAACCAATAGGAATACAAATAGACATAGAAAAACAAATAGTAAAACTAATAGAAATACAAATAGAAATAGACAAACAAATAGAAATTCAAATAGAAATAGAAAAACAAATAGAAAAACCAATAGGAATACAAATAGACATAGAAAAACAAATAGAAATAGAAAAACAAATAAAAATACAAATAGAAATAGAAAAACAAATAGTAAACCTAATAGAAATACAAATAGAAATAGACAAATAAATAGAAATTCAAATAGAAATAGAAAAACATATAGAAAAACCAATAGAAATAGAAAAACATATAGAAGTACAAATACAAATAGAAACACAAATAGAAATAGAAAAATAAATAGAAATACAAATAGAAATACAAATACAAATAGAAATACCAATAGAAATACAAATAGAAATAGAAATCTAATAGAAATTCAAATAGAAATAGAAAATAAATAGAAAAACCAATAGGAATACAAATAGAAATAGAAAAACAAATAGTAAAACAAATAGAAAAACAAATAGAAATAGAAAACCCAAGAGAAATACAAATAGACATAGAAAAACAAATAGAAATAGAAAAACAAATAGAAATAGAAATAAAAATACAAATAGGAATAGAAAAACAAATAGAAATAGAAAAACAAATAGAAATACAAATACAAATAGAAATACAAATAGAAATAGAAATCTAATAGAAATACTAATAGAAATTCAAATAGAAATAGAAAAACAAATAGAAAACCAAGAGAAATACAAATAGACATAGAAATAGAAAAACAAATAGAAAAACCAATAGGAATACAAATAGACATAGAAAAACAAATAGAAATACAAATAGAAATAGACAAACAAATAGAAATTCAAATAGAAATAGAAAAACTAATAGAAAAACCAATAGGAATACAAATAGACATAGAAAAACAAATAGAAATAGAAATACAAATAGAAATAGAAAAACAAATAGTAAAACTAATAGAAATACAAATAGAAATAGACAAATAAATAGAAATTCAAATAGAAATAGAAAAACAAATAGAAAAACCAATAGGAATACAAATAGACATAGAAAAACAAATAGTAAAACTAATAGAAATACAAATAGAAATAGACAAACAAATAGAAATTCAAATAGAAATAGAAAAACAAATAGAAAAACCAATAGGAATACAAATAGACATAGAAAAACAAATAGAAATAGAAAAACAAATAGAAATACAAATAGAAATAGAAAAACAAATAGAAAAACCAATAGAAATACAAATAGAAATAGAAAAACAAATAGAAATAGAAAAACATATAGAAGTACAAATATAAATAGAAACACAAATAGTAAAACAAATAGAAAAACAAATAGAAATAGAAAAACAAATAGAAATACAAATAGAAATAGACAAACAAATATAAATTCAAATAGAAATAGAAAAACAAATAGAAAAACCAATAGAAATACAAATAGACATAGAAAAACAAATAGAAATAGAAAAACAAATAGAAATACAAATAGAAATAGAAAAACAAATAGAAATTCAAATAGAAATAGAAAAACAAATAGAAAAACCAATATGAATACAAATAGACATAGAAAAACAAATAGAAATAGAAATACAAATAGAAATAGAAAAACAAATAGTAAAACTAATAGAAATACAAATAGAAATAGACAAATAAATAGAAATTCAAATAGAAATAGAAAAACAAATAGAAATACAAATAGACATAGAAAAACAAATAGAAATAGAAAAGCAAATAGAAATACAAATAGAAATAGAAAAACAAATAGAAAAACCAATAGAAATATAAGTAGAAATAGAAAATCTAATAGAAATAGAAAAACAAATAGAAATAGACAAACAAATAGAAATACCAATAGAAATAGACAAACAAATAGAAATAGAAAAACAAATAGAAATACAAATACAAATAGAAATACAAATAGAAATAGAAAAATAAATAGAAATACAAATAGAAATACAAATACAAATAGAAATACCAATAGAAATACAAATACAAATAGAAATCTAATAGAAATACTAATAGAAATTCAAATAGAAATAGAAAAACAAATAGAAAACCCAAGAGAAATACAAATAGACATAGAAAAACAAATAGAAATAGAAAAACAAATAGAAATAGAAATAAAAATACAAATAGGAATAGAAAAACAAATAGAAATACAAATAGAAATAGAAAAACAAATAAAAATAGAAAAACATATAGAAATACAAATACAAATAGAAACACAAATAGAAATAGAAAAATAAATAGAAATACAAATAGAAATACAAATACAAATAGAAATACCAATAGAAATACAAATAGAAATAGAAATCTAATAGAAATTCAAATAGAAATAGAAAAACAAATAGAAAAACCAATAGGAATACAAATAGAAATAGAAAAACAAATAGAAATAAAAATAGAAATAGACAAACAAATATAAATTCAAATAGAAATAGAAAAACAAATAGAAAAATCAATAGGAATACAAATAGACATAGAAAAACAAATAGAAATACAAATAGAAATAGACAAACAAATAGAAATTCAAATAGAAATAGAAAAATAAATAGAAATACAAATAGAAATACAAATACAAATAGAAATACCAATAGAAATACAAATAGAAATAGAAATCTAATAGAAATTCAAATAGAAATAGAAAAACAAATAGAAAAACCAATAGGAATACAAATAGAAATAGAAAAACAAATAGTAAAACAAATAGAAAAACAAATAGAAATAGAAAAACAAATAGAAATACAAATAGAAATAGAAAAACAAATAGAAATACAAATAGAAATAGACAAACAAATATAAATTCAAATAGAAATAGAAATTCAAATAGAAAAACCAATAGGAATACAAATAGACATAGAAAAACAAATAGAAATAGAAAAACAAATAGAAATACAAATAGAAATAGAAAAACAAATAGTAAACCTAATAGAAATACAAATAGAAATAGGCAAATAAATAGAAATTCAAATAGAAATAGAAAAACAAATAGTAAAACTAATAGAAATACAAATAGAAATAGACAAACAAATAGAAAAACCAATAGAAATACAAATAGAAATAGAAAAACAAATAGAAATACAAATAGAAATAGACAAACAAATATAAATTCAAATAGAAATAGAAAAACAAATAGAAAAACCAATAGGAATACAAATAGACATAGAAAACAAATAGAAATAGAAAAACGAATAGAAATACAAATAGAAATAGAAAAACAAATAAAAATAGAAAAACATATAGAAATACAAATACAAATAGAAACACAAATAGAAATAGAAAAATAAATAGAAATACAAATAGAAATACAAATACAAATAGAAATACCAATAGAAATACAAATAGAAATAGAAATCTAATAGAAATTCAAATAGAAATAGAAAAACAAATAGAAAAACCAATAGGAATACAAATAGAAATAGAAAAACAAATAGAAATAAAAATAGAAATAGACAAACAAATATAAATTCAAATAGAAATAGAAAAACAAATAGAAAAATCAATAGGAATACAAATAGACATAGAAAAACAAATAGAAATACAAATAGAAATAGACAAACAAATAGAAATTCAAATAGAAATAGAAAAACATATAGAAAAACCAATAGGAATACAAATAGACAAAGAAAAACAAATAGAAATAGAAAAACAAATAGAAATAGAAAAACAAATAGAAATACAAATACAAATAGAAATACAAATAGAAATAGAAAAATAAATAGAAATACAAATAGAAATACAAATACAAATAGAAATACCAATAGAAATACAAATAGAAATAGAAATCTAATAGAAATTCAAATAGAAATAGAAAAACAAATAGAAAAACCAATAGGAATACAAATAGACATAGAAAAACAAATAGTAAAACCAATAGAAATACAAATACAAATAGAAAAACAAATAGAAATACAAATAGAAATAGAAAAACAAATAGAAATACAAATAGAAATAGACAAACAAATATAAATTCAAATAGAAATAGAAAAACAAATAGAAAAACCAATAGGAATACAAATAGACATAGAAAAACAAATAGAAATACAAATAGAAATAGACAAACAAATAGAAATTCAAATAGAAATAGAAAAACATATAGAAAAACCAATAGGAATACAAATAGACAAAGAAAATAAATAGAAATAGAAATACAAATAGAAATAGAAAAACAAATAGAAATAGAAAAACAAATAGAAATACAAATACAAATAGAAATACAAATAGAAATAGAAAAATAAATAGAAATACAAATAGAAATACCAATAGAAATACAAATAGAAATAGAAATCTAATAGAAATTCAAATAGAAATAGAAAAACAAATAGAAAAACCAATATGAATACAAATAGACATAGAAAAACAAATAGAAATAGAAATACAAATAGAAATAGAAAAACAAATAGTAAAACTAATAGAAATACAAATAGAAATAGACAAATAAATA
Organism: Tipula helvola; assembly: GCA_963556165.1. Classification (NCBI taxonomy): domain Eukaryota; kingdom Metazoa; phylum Arthropoda; class Insecta; order Diptera; family Tipulidae; genus Tipula; species Tipula helvola. Next base: position 60,431,144 of record OY744482.1, read on the forward strand.
GAAATTCAAATAGAAATAGAAAAACAAATAGAAATACAAATAGACATAGAAAAACAAATAGAAATAGAAAAGCAAATAGAAATGCAAATAGAAATAGAAAAACAAATAGAAAAACCAATAGAAATATAAGTAGAAATAGAAAATCTAATAGAAATAGAAAAACAAATAGAAATAGACAAACAAATAGAAATACAAATACAAATAGAAATACAAATAGAAATAGAAAAATAAATAGAAATACAAATAGAAATACAAATACAAATAGAAATACCAATAGAAATACAAATAGAAATAGAAAAACAAATAGAAAACCCAAGAGAAATACAAATAGACATAGAAAAACAAATAGAAATAGAAAAACAAATAGAAATACAAATAGAAATAGAAAAACAAATAGAAATACAAATAGAAATAGACAAACAAATAGAAATTCAAATAGAAATAGAAAAACAAATAGAAAAACCAATAGGAATACAAATAGACATAGAAAAACAAATAGAAATAGAAAAACAAATAGAAATAGAAATAGAAATAGACAGACAAATAGAAATTCAAATAGAAATAGAAAAACAAATAGAAAAACCAATAGAAATACAAATAGACATAGAAAAACAAATAGAAATAGAAAAACAAATAGAAATACAAATAGAAATAGAAAAACAAATAGTAAAACTAATAGAAATACAAATAGAAATAGACAAATAAATAGAAATTCAAATAGAAATAGAAAAGCAAATAGAAATACAAATAGAAATAGAAAAACAAATAGAAAAACCAATAGAAATATAAGTAGAAATAGAAAATCTAATAGAAATAGAAAAACAAATAGAAATAGACAAACAAATAGAAATACCAATAGAAATAGACAAACAAATAGAAATAGAAAAACAAATAGAAATACAAATACAAATAGAAATACAAATAGAAATAGAAAAATAAATAGAAATACAAATAGAAATACAAATACAAATAGAAATACCAATAGAAATACAAATAGAAATAGAAAAACAAATAGAAAACCCAAGAGAAATACAAATAGACATAGAAAAACAAATAGAAATAGAAAAACAAATAGAAATAGAAATAAAAATACAAATAGGAATAGAAAAACAAATAGAAATAGAAAAACAAATAGAAATACAAATACAAATAGAAATACAAATAGAAATAGAAAAACAAATAGAAAAACCAATAGAAATATAAGTAGAAATAGAAAATCTAATTGAAATAGAAAAACAAATAGAAATAGACAAACAAATAGAAATACAAATACAAATAGAAATACAAATAGAAATAGAAAAATAAATAGAAATACAAATAGAAATACAAATACAAATAGAAATACCAATAGAAATACAAATAGAAATAGAAATCTAATAGAAATACTAATAGAAATTCAAATAGAAATAGAAAAACAAATAGAAAACCCAAGAGAAATACAAATAGACATAGAAAAACAAATAGAAATAGAAAAACAAATAGAAATACAAATAGAAATAGAAAAACAAATAGAAATAGACAAACAAATAGAAATTCAAATAGAAATAGAAAAACAAATAGAAAAACCAATAGGAATACAAATAGACATAGAAAAACAAATAGAAATAGAAATACAAATAGAAATAGAAAAACAAATAGTAAAACTAATAGAAATACAAATAGAAATAGACAAACAAATAGAAATTCAAATAGAAATAGAAAAACAAATAGAAAAACCAATAGGAATTCAAATAGACATAGAAAAACAAATAGAAATACAAATAGAAATAGAAAAACAAATAGTAAACCTAATAGAAATACAAATAGAAATAGACAAATAAATAGAAATTCAAATAGAAATAGAAAAACAAATAGAAAAACCAATAGAAATACAAATAGAAATAGAAAAACAAATAGAAATAGAAAAACATATAGAAATACAAATACAAATAGAAACACAAATAGAAATAGAAAAATAAATAGAAATACAAATAGAAATACAAATACAAATAGAAATACCAATAGAAATACAAATAGAAATAGAAATCTAATAGAAATACAAATAGAAATAGAAAAACAAATAGAAAAACCAATAGGAATACAAATAGACATAGAAAAACAAATAGAAATACAAATAGAAATAGAAATCTAATAGAAATACTAATAGAAATTCAAATAGAAATAGAAAAACAAATAGAAAACCAAGAGAAATACAAATAGACATAGAAATAGAAAAACAAATAGAAAAACCAATAGGAATACAAATAGACATAGAAAAACAAATAGAAATACAAATAGAAATAGACAAACAAATAGAAATTCAAATAGAAATAGAAAAACAAATAGTAAACCTAATAGAAATACAAATAGAAATAGACAAATAAATAGAAATTCAAATAGAAATAGAAAAACAAATAGAAAAACCAATAGAAATACAAATAGAAATAGAAAAACAAATAGAAATAGAAAAACATATAGAAATACAAATACAAATAGAAACACAAATAGAAATAGAAAAATAAATAGAAATACAAATAGAAATACAAAAACAAATAGAAACACCAATAGAAATACAAATAGAAATAGAAATCTAATAGAAATTCAAATAGAAATAGAAAAACAAATAGAAAAACCAATAGGAATACAAATAGAAATAGAAAAACAAATAGTAAAACAAATAGAAAAACAAATAGAAATAGAAAAACAAATAGAAATACAAATAGAAATAGAAAAACAAATAGAAATACAAATAGAAATAGACAAACAAATATAAATTCAAATAGAAATAGAAAAACAAATAGAAAAACCAATAGGAATACAAATAGACATAGAAAAACAAATAGAAATAGAAAAACAAATAGAAATACAAATAGAAATAGAAAAACAAATAGTAAACCTAATAGAAATACAAATAGAAATAGGCAAATAAATAGAAATTCAAATAGAAATAGAAAAACAAATAGTAAAACTAATAGAAATACAAATAGAAATAGACAAACAAATAGAAAAACCAATAGGAATACAAATAGAAATAGAAAAACAAATATAAATTCAAATAGAAATAGAAAAACAAATAGAAAAACCAATAGGAATACAAATAGGCATAGAAAAACAAATAGAAATAGAAAAACAAATAGAAATACAAATAGAAATAGAAAAACAAATAAAAATAGAAAAACATATAGAAATACAAATACAAATAGAAACACAAATAGAAATAGAAAAATAAATAGAAATACAAATAGAAATACAAATACAAATAGAAATACCAATAGAAATACAAATAGAAATAGAAATCTAATAGAAATTCAAATAGAAATAGAAAAACAAATAGAAAAACCAATAGGAATACAAATAGAAATAGAAAAACAAATAGAAATACAAATAGAAATAGACAAACAAATATAAATTCAAATAGAAATAGAAAAACAAATAGAAAAACCAATAGGAATACAAATTGACATAGAAAAACAAATAGAAATACAAATAGAAATAGACAAACAAATAGAAATTCAAATAGAAATAGAAAAACATATAGAAAAACCAATAGGAATACAAATAGACAAAGAAAAACAAATAGAAATAGAAATACAAAAAAAAATAGAAAAACAAATAGAAATACAAATAGAAATACAAATACAAATAGAAATACCAATAGAAATACAAATAGAAATAGAAATCTAATAGAAATTCAAATAGAAATAGAAAAACAAATAGAAAAACCAATAGGAATACAAATAGACATAGAAAAACAAATAGTAAAACCAATAGAAATACAAATACAAATAGAAAAACAAATAGAAATACAAATAGAAATAGAAAAACAAATAGAAATACAAATAGAAATAGACAAACAAATATAAATTCAAATAGAAATAGAAAAACAAATAGAAAAACCAATAGGAATACAAATAGACATAGAAAAAACAAATAGAAATACAAATGGAAATAGACAAACAAATAGAAATTCAAATAGAAATAGAAAAACATATAGAAAAACCAATAGGAATACAAATAGACAAAGAAATTCAAATAGAAATAGAAAAACAAATAGAAAACCCAAGAGAAATACAAATAGACATAGAAAAACAAATAGGAATAGAAAAACAAATAGAAATAGAAAAACAAATAGAAATACAAATACCAATAGAAATACAAATAGAAATAGAAATCTAATAGAAATACTAATAGAAATTCAAATAGAAATAGAAAAACAAATAGAAAACCAAGAGAAATACAAATAGACATAGAAATAGAAAAACAAATAGAAAAACCAATAGGAATACAAATAGACATAGAAAAACAAATAGAAATACAAATAGAAATAGACAAACAAATAGAAATTCAAATAGAAATAGAAAAACTAATAGAAAAACCAATAGGAATACAAATAGACATAGAAAAACAAATAGAAATAGAAATACAAATAGAAATAGAAAAACAAATAGAAAAACCAATAGGAATACAAATAGACATAGAAAAACAAATAGTAAAACTAATAGAAATACAAATAGAAATAGACAAACAAATAGAAATTCAAATAGAAATAGAAAAACAAATAGAAAAACCAATAGGAATACAAATAGACATAGAAAAACAAATAGAAATAGAAAAACAAATAGAAATACAAATAGAAATAGAAAAACAAATAGTAAATCTAATAGAAATAGACAAATAAATAGAAATTCAAATAGAAATAGAAAAACAAATAGAAAAACCAATAGAAATACAAATAGAAATAGAAAAACAAATAGTAAAACAAATAGAAAAACAAATAGAAATCGAAAAACAAATAGAAATACAAATAGAAATAGAAAAACAAATAGAAATACAAATAGAAATAGACAAACAAATATAAATTCAAATAGAAATAGAAAAACAAATAGAAAAACCAATAGAAATACAAATAGACATAGAAAAACAAATAGAAATAGAAAAACAAATAGAAATACAAATAGAAATAGAAAAACAAATAGAAATTCAAATAGAAATAGAAAAACAAATAGAAAAACCAATATGAATACAAATAGACATAGAAAAACAAATAGTAAAACTAATAGAAATACAAATAGAAATAGACAAATAAATAGAAATTCAAATAGAAATAGAAAAACAAATAGTAAAACTAATAGAAATACAAATAGAAATAGACAAATAAATAGAAATTCAAATAGAAATAGAAAAACAAATAGAAATACAAATAGACATAGAAAAACAAATAGAAATAGAAAAGCAAATAGAAATACAAATAGAAATAGAAAAACAAATAGAAAAACCAATAGAAATATAAGTAGAAATAGAAAATCTAATAGAAATAGAAAAACAAATAGAAATAGACAAACAAATAGAAATACCAATAGAAATAGAAAAACAAATAGAAATAGAAAAACAAATAGAAATACAAATACAAATAGAAATACAAATAGAAATAGAAAAATAAATAGAAATACAAATAGAAATACAAATACAAATAGAAATACCAATAGAAATACAAATACAAATAGAAATCTAATAGAAATACTAATAGAAATTCAAATAGAAATAGAAAAACAAATAGAAAACCCAAGAGAAATACAAATAGACATAGAAAAACAAATAGAAATAGAAAAACAAATAGAAATACAAATAGAAATAGAAAAACAAATAGAAATACAAATAGAAATAGACAAACAAATAGAAATTCAAATAGAAATAGAAAAACAAATAGAAAACCCAAGAGAAAAACAAATAGACATAGAAAAACAAATAGAAATAGAAAAACAAATAGAAATAGAAATATAAATACAAATAGGAATAGAAAAACAAATAGAAACAGAAAAACAAATAGAAATACAAATACAAATAGAAATACAAATAGAAATAGAAAAACAAATAGAAAAACCAATAGAAATATAAGTAGAAATAGAAAATCTAATAGAAATAGAAAAACAAATAGAAATAGACAAACAAATAGAAATACAAATACAAATAGAAATACAAATAGAAATAGAAAAATAAATAGAAATACAAATAGAAATACAAATACAAATAGAAATACCAATAGAAATACAAATAGAAATAGAAATCTAATAGAAATACTAATAGAAATTCAAATAGAAATAGAAAAACAAATAGAAAACCCAAGAGAAATACAAATAGACATAGAAAAACAAATAGAAATAGAAAAACAAATAGAAATACAAATAGAAATAGAAAAACAAATAGAAATACAAATAGAAATAGACAAACAAATAGAAATTCAAATAGAAATAGAAAAACAAATAGAAAAACCAATAGGAATACAAATAGACATAGAAAAACAAATAGAAATAGAAATACAAATAGAAATAGAAAAACAAATAGTAAAACTAATAGAAATACAAATAGAAATAGACAAATAAATAGAAATTCAAATAGAAATAGAAAAACAAATAGAAATACAAATAGACATAGAAAAACAAATAGAAATAGAAAAACAAATAGAAAAACCAATAGGAATACAAATAGACATAGAAAAACAAATAGTAAAACTAATAGAAATACAAATAGAAATAGACAAACAAATAGAAATTCAAATAGAAATAGAAAAACAAATAGAAAAACCAATAGGAATTCAAATAGAAATAGAAAAACAAATAGAAATAGAAAAACATATAGAAATACAAATACAAATAGAAACACAAATAGAAATAGAAAAATAAAGAGAAATACAAATAGAAATACAAATACAAATAGAAATACAAATAGAAATAGAAATCTAATAGAAATTCAAATAGAAATAGAAAAACAAATAGAAAAACCAATAGAAATACAAATAGAAATAGAAAAACAAATAGAAATAGAAAAACATATAAAAATACAAATACAAATAGAAACACAAATAGAAATAGAAAAATAAATAGAAATACAAATAGAAATACAAATACAAATAGAAATACCAATAGAAATACAAATAGAAATAGAAATCTAATAGAAATACAAATAGAAATAGAAAAACAAATAGAAAAACCAATAGGAATACAAATAGACATAGAAAAACAAATAGTAAAACTAATAGAAATACAAATAGAAATAGACAAACAAATAGAAATTCAAATAGAAATAGAAAAACAAATAGAAAAACCAATAGGAATTCAAATAGACATAGAAAAACAAATAGAAATACAAATAGAAATAGAAAAACAAATAGTAAACCTAATAGAAATACAAATAGAAATAGAAAAACAAATAGAAATAGAAAAATAAATAGAAATACAAATAGAAATACAAATACAAATAGAAATACCAATAGAAATACAAATAGAAATAGAAATCTAATAGAAATTCAAATAGAAATAGAAAAACAAATAGAAAAACCAATAGGAATACAAATAGAAATAGAAAAACAAATAGTAAAACAAATAGAAAAACAAATAGAAATAGAAAAACAAATAGAAATACAAATAGAAATAGAAAAACAAATAGAAATACAAATAGAAATAGACAAACAAATATAAATTCAAATAGAAATAGAAAAACAAATAGAAAAACCAATAGGAGTACAAATAGACATAGAAAAACAAATAGAAATAGAAAAACAAATAGAAATACAAATAGAAATAGAAAAACAAATAGTAAACCTAATAGAAATACAAATAGAAATAGGCAAATAAATAGAAATTCAAATAGAAATAGAAAAACAAATAGTAAAACTAATAGAAATATAAATAGAAATAGACAAACAAATAGAAAAACCAATAGGAATACAAATAGAAATAGAAAAACAAATAGTAAAACAAATAGAAAAACAAATAGAAATAGAAAAACAAATAGAAATACAAATAGAAATAGACAAACAAATATAAAATCAAATAGAAATAGAAAAACAAATAGAAAAACCAATAGGAATACAAATAGACATAGAAAAACAAATAGAAATAGAAAAACAAATAGAAATAGAAAAACAAATAGTAAACCTAATAGAAATACAAATAGAAATAGGCAAATAAATAGAAATTCAAATAGAAATAGAAAAACAAATAGTAAAACTAATAGAAATACAAATAGAAATAGACAAACAAATAGAAAAACCAATAGAAATACAAATAGAAATAGAAAAACAAATAGAAAAACAAATAGAAATAGACAAACAAATATAAATTCAAATAGAAATAGAAAAACAAATAGAAAAACCAATAGGAATACAAATAGACATAGAAAACAAATAGAAATAGAAAAACAAATAGAAATTCAAATAGAAATAGAAAAACAAATAGAAAAACCAATAGGAATACAAATAGACATAGAAAAACAAATAGTAAAACCAATAGAAATACAAATACAAATTGAAAAACAAATAGAAATACAAATAGAAATAGAAAAACAAATAGAAATACAAATAGAAATAGACAAACAAATATAAATTCAAATAGAAATAGAAAAACAAATAGAAAAACCAATAGGAATACAAATAGACATAGAAAAACAAATAGAAATACAAATAGAAATAGACAAACAAATAGAAATTCAAATAGAAATAGAAAAACATATAGAAAAACCAATAGGAATACAAATAGACAAAGAAAAACAAATAGAAATAGAAATACAAATAGAAATAGAAAAACAAATAGAAATAGAAAAACAAATAGAAATACAAATACAAATAGAAATACAAATAGAAATAGAAAAATAAATAGAAATACAAATAGAAATACAAATACAAATAGAAATACCAATAGAAATACAAATAGAAATAGAATTCTAATAGAAATTCAAATAGAAATAGAAAAACAAATAGAAAAACCAATATGAATACAAATAGACATAGAAAAACAAACAGAAATAGAAAAGCAAATAGAAATACAAATAGAAATAGACAAACAAATATAAAATCAAATAGAAATAGAAAAACAAATAGAAAAACCAATAGGAATACAAATAGACATAGAAAAACAAATAGAAATAGAAAAACAAATAGAAATAGAAAAACAAATAGTAAAACTAATAGAAATACAAATAGAAATAGACAAATAAATAGAAATTCAAATAGAAATAGAAAAACAAATAGAAATACAAATAGACATAGAAAAACAAATAGAAATAGAAAAGCAAATAGAAATACAAATAGAAATAGAAAAACAAATAGAAAAACCAATAGAAATATAAGTAGAAATAGAAAATCTAATAGAAATAGAAAAACAAATAGAAATAGACAAACAAATAGAAATACAAATACAAATAGAAATACAAATAGAAATAGAAAAATAAATAGAAATACAAATAGAAATACAAATACAAATAGAAATACCAATAGAAATACAAATAGACATAGAAAAACAAATAGAAATAGAAAAACAAATAGAAATAGAAATAGAAATAGACAGACAAATAGAAATTCAAATAGAAATAGAAAAACAATTAGTAAAACTAATAGAAATACAAATAGAAATAGACAAATAAATAGAAATTCAAATAGAAATAGAAAAACAAATAGAAATACAAATAGACATAGAAAAACAAATAGAAATAGAAAAGCAAATAGAAATACAAATAGAAATAGAAAAACAAATAGAAAAACCAATAGAAATATAAGTAGAAATAGAAAATCTAATAGAAATAGAAAAACAAATAGAAATAGACAAACAAATAGAAATACAAATACAAATAGAAATACAAATAGAAATAGAAAAATAAATAGAAATACAAATAGAAATACAAATACAAATAGAAATACCAATAGAAATACAAATAGACATAGAAAAACAAATAGAAATAGAAAAACAAATAGAAATACAAATAGAAATAGAAAAACAAATAGTAAAACTAATAGAAATACAAATAGAAATAGACAAATAAATAGAAATTCAAATAGAAATAGAAAAACAAATAGAAATACAAATAGACATAGAAAAACAAATAGAAATAGAAAAGCAAATAGAAATACAAATAGAAATAGAAAAACAAATAGAAAAACCAATAGAAATATAAGTAGAAATAGAAAATCTAATAGAAATAGAAAAACAAATAGAAATAGACAAACAAATAGAAATACCAATAGAAATAGACAAACAAATAGAAATAGAAAAACAAATAGAAATACAAATACAAATAGAAATACAAATAGAAATAGAAAAATAAATAGAAATACAAATAGAAATACAAATACAAATAGAAATACCAATAGAAATACAAATACAAATAGAAATCTAATAGAAATACTAATAGAAATTCAAATAGAAATAGAAAAACAAATAGAAAACCCAAAAGAAATACAAATAGACATAGAAAAACAAATAGAAATAGAAAAACAAATAGAAATAGAAATAAAAATACAAATAGGAATAGAAAAACAAATAGAAATAGAAAAACAAATAGAAATACAAATACAAATAGAAATACAAATAGAAATAGAAAAACAAATAGAAAAACCAATAGAAATATAAGTAGAAATAGAAAATCTAATAGAAATAGAAAAACAAATAGAAATAGACAAACAAATAGAAATACAAATACAAATAGAAATACAAATAGAAATAGAAAAATAAATAGAAATACAAATAGAAATACAAATACAAATAGAAATACCAATAGAAATACAAATAGAAATAGAAATCTAATAGAAATACTAATAGAAATTCAAATAGAAATAGAAAAACAAATAGAAAACCCAAAAGAAATACAAATAGACATAGAAAAACAAATAGAAATAGAAAAACAAATAGAAATACAAATAGAAATAGAAAAACAAATAGAAATACAAATAGAAATAGACAAACAAATAGAAATTCAAATAGAAATAGAAAAACAAATAGAAAAACCAATAGGAATACAAATAGACATAGAAAAACAAATAGAAATAGAAATACAAATAGAAATAGAAAAACAAATAGTAAAACTAATAGAAATACAAATAGAAATAGACAAATAAATAGAAATTCAAATAGAAATAGAAAAACAAATAGAAATACAAATAGACATAGAAAAACAAATAGAAATAGAAAAACAAATAGAAAAACCAATAGGAATACAAATAGACATAGAAAAACAAATAGTAAAACTAATAGAAATACAAATAGAAATAGACAAACAAATAGAAATTCAAATAGAAATAGAAAAACAAATAGAAAAACCAATAGGAATTCAAATAGACATAGAAAAACAAATAGAAATACAAATAGAAATAGAAAAACAAATAGTAAACCTAATAGAAATACAAATAGAAATAGACAAATAAATAGAAATTCAAATAGAAATAGAAAAACAAATAGAAATAGAAAAACATATAGAAATACAAATACAAATAGAAACACAAATAGAAATAGAAAAATAAAGAGAAATACAAATAGAAATACAAATACAAATAGAAATACCAATAGAAATACAAATAGAAATAGAAATCTAATAGAAATTCAAATAGAAATAGAAAAACAAATAGAAAAACCAATAGAAATACAAATAGAAATAGAAAAACAAATAGAAATAGAAAAACATATAAAAATACAAATACAAATAGAAACACAAATAGAAATAGAAAAATAAATAGAAATACAAATAGAAATACAAATACAAATAGAAATACCAATAGAAATACAAATAGAAATAGAAATCTAATAGAAATACAAATAGAAATAGAAAAACAAATAGAAAAACCAATAGGAATACAAATAGACATAGAAAAACAAATAGTAAAACTAATAGAAATACAAATAGAAATAGACAAACAAATAGAAATTCAAATAGAAATAGAAAAACAAATAGAAAAACCAATAGGAATTCAAATAGACATAGAAAAACAAATAGAAATACAAATAGAAATAGAAAAACAAATAGTAAAACCAATAGAAATACAAATAGAAATAGAAAAACAAATACAAATAGAAAAACATATAGAAGTACAAATATAAATAGAAACACAAATAGAAATAGAAAAATAAATAGAAATACAAATAGAAATACAAATACAAATAGAAATACCAATAGAAATACAAATAGAAATAGAAATCTAATAGAAATTCAAATAGAAATAGAAAAACAAATAGAAAAACAAATAGAAAAACAAATAGAAATAGAAAAACAAATAGAAATACAAATAGAAATAGAAATACAAATAGAAATAGACAAACAAATATAAATTCAAATAGAAATAGAAAAACAAATAGAAAAACCAATAGAAATACAAATAGACATAGAAAAACAAATAGAAATACAAATAGAAATAGAAAAACAAATAGAAATTCAAATAGAAATAGAAAAACAAATAGAAAAACCAATAGGAATACAAATAGACATAGAAAAACAAATAGAAATAGAAATACAAATAGAAATAGAAAAACAAATAGAAAAACCAATAGAAATATAAGTAGAAATAGAAAATCTAATAGAAATAGAAAAACAAATAGAAATAGACAAACAAATAGAAATACCAATAGAAATAGACAAACAAATAGAAATAGAAAAACAAATAGAAATACAAATACAAATAGAAATACAAATAGAAATAGAAAAATAAATAGAAATACAAATAGAAATACAAATACAAATAGAAATACCAATAGAAATACAAATACAAATAGAAATCTAATAGAAATACTAATAGAAATTCAAATAGAAATAGAAAAACAAATAGAAAACCCAAGAGAAATACAAATAGACATAGAAAAACAAATAGAAATAGAAAAACAAATAGAAATAGAAATAAAAATACAAATAGGAATAGAAAAACAAATAGAAATAGAAAAACAAATAGAAATACAAATACAAATAGAAATACAAATAGAAATAGAAAAACAAATAGAAAAACCAATAGAAATATAAGTAGAAATAGAAAATCTAATAGAAATAGAAAAACAAATAGAAATAGACAAACAAATAGAAATACAAATACAAATAGAAATACAAATAGAAATAGAAAAATAAATAGAAATACAAATAGAAATACAAATACAAATAGAAATACCAATAGAAATACAAATAGAAATAGAAATCTAATAGAAATACTAATAGAAATTCAAATAGAAATAGAAAAACAAATAGAAAACCCAAGAGAAATACAAATAGACATAGAAAAACAAATAGAAATAGAAAAACAAATAGAAATACAAATAGAAATAGAAAAACAAATAGAAATACAAATAGAAATAGACAAACAAATAGAAATTCAAATAGAAATAGAAAAACAAATAGACACAGAAAAACAAATAGAAATAGAAATACAAATAGAAATAGAAAAACAAATAGTAAAACTAATAGAAATACAAATAGAAATAGACAAATAAATAGAAATTCAAATAGAAATAGAAAAACAAATAGAAATACAAATAGACATAGAAAAACAAATAGAAATAGAAAAACAAATAGAAAAACCAATAGGAATACAAATAGACATAGAAAAACAAATAGTAAAACCAATAGAAATTCAAATAGAAATAGAAAAACAAATAGAAAAACCAATAGGAATTCAAATAGACATAGAAAAACAAATAGAAATACAAATACACATAGAAATACCAATAGAAATACAAATAGAAATAGAAATCTAATAGAAATACAAATAGAAATAGAAAAACAAATAGAAAAACCAATAGGAATACAAATAGACATAGAAAAACAAATAGTAAAACTAATAGAAATATAAATAGAAATAGACAAACAAATAGAAATTCAAATAGAAATAGAAAAACAAATAGAAAAACCAATAGGAATTCAAATAGACATAGAAAAACAAATAGAAATAGAAAAACAAATAGTAAACCTAATAGAAATACAAATAGAAATAGACAAATAAATAGAAATTCAAATAGAAATAGAAAAACAAATAGAAAAACCAATAGAAATACAAATAGAAATAGAAAAACAAATAGAAATAGAAAAACATATAGAAATACAAATACAAATAGAAACACAAATAGAAATAGAAAAATAAATAGAAATACAAATAGAAATACCAATAGAAATACAAATAGAAATAGAAATCTAATAGAAATTCAAATAGAAATAGAAAAACAAATAGAAAAACCAATAGGAATACAAATAGAAATAGAAAAACAAATAGTAAAACAAATAGAAAAACAAATAGAAATAGAAAAACAAATAGAAATACAAATAGAAATAGAAAAACAAATAGAAATACAAATAGAAATAGACAAACAAATATAAATTCAAATAGAAATAGAAAAACAAATAGAAAAACCAATAGGAATACAAATAGACATAGAAAAACAAATAGAAATAGAAAAACAAATAGAAATACAAATAGAAATAGAAAAACAAATAGTAAACCTAATAGAAATACAAATAGAAATAGGCAAATAAATAGAAATTCAAATAGAAATAGAAAAACAAATAGTAAAACTAATAGAAATACAAATAGAAATAGACAAACAAATAGAAAAACCAATAGGAATAGAAATAGAAATAGAAAAACAAATAGTAAAACAAATAGAAAAACAAATAGAAATAGAAAAACAAATAGAAATACAAATAGAAATAGACAAACAAATATAAATTCAAATAGAAATAGAAAAACAAATAGAAAAACCAATAGGAATACAAATAGACATAGAAAAACAAATAGAAATAGAAAAACAAATAGAAATACAAATAGAAATAGAAAAACAAATAGTAAACCTAATAGAAATACAAATAGAAATAGGCAAATAAATAGAAATTCAAATAGAAATAGAAAAACAAATAGTAAAACTAATAGAAATACAAATAGAAATAGACAAACAAATAGAAAAACCAATAGAAATACAAATAGAAATAGAAAAACAAATAGAAATACAAATAGAAATACAAATACAAATAGAAATACCAATAGAAATACAAATAGAAATAGAAATCTAATAGAAATTCAAATAGAAATAGAAAAACAAATAGAAAAACCAATAGGAATACAAATAGAAATAGAAAAACAAATAGAAATACAAATAGAAATAGACAAACAAATATAAATTCAAATAGAAATAGAAAAACAAATAGAAAAACCAATAGGAATACAAATAGACATAGAAAAACAAATAGAAATAGAAATACAAATAGAAATAGAAAAACAAATAGTAAAACTAATAGAAATACAAATAGAAATAGACAAACAAATAGAAATTCAAATAGAAATAGAAAAACAAATAGAAAAACCAATAGGAATTCAAATAGACATAGAAAAACAAATAGAAATACAAATAGAAATAGAAAAACAAATAGTAAACCTAATAGAAATACAAATAGAAATAGACAAATAAATAGAAATTCAAATAGAAATAGAAAAACAAATAGAAAAACCAATAGAAATACAAATAGAAATAGAAAAACAAATAGAAATAGAAAAACATATAGAAATACAAATACAAATAGAAACACAAATAGAAATAGAAAAATAAATAGAAATACAAATAGAAATACAAATACAAATAGAAATACCAATAGAAATACAAATAGAAATAGAAATCTAATAGAAATTCAAATAGAAATAGAAAAACAAATAGAAAAACCAATAGGAATACAAATAGAAATAGAAAAACAAATAGAAATACAAATAGAAATAGACAAACAAATATAAATTCAAATAGAAATAGAAAAACAAATAGAAAAACCAATAGGAATACAAATAGACATAGAAAAACAAATAGAAATAGAAAAACAAATAGAAATACAAATAGAAATAGAAAAACAAATAGTAAACCTAATAGAAATACAAATAGAAATAGGCAAATAAATAGAAATTCAAATAGAAATAGAAAAACAAATAGTAAAACAAATAGAAAAACAAATAGAAATAGAAAAACAAATAGAAATACAAATAGAAATAGACAAACAAATATAAATTCAAATAGAAATAGAAAAACAAATAGAAAAACCAATAGGAATACAAATAGACATAGAAAAACAAATAGAAATAGAAAAACAAATAGAAATACAAATAGAAATAGAAAAACAAATAGTAAACCTAATAGAAATACAAATAGAAATAGGCAAATAAATAGAAATTCAAATAGAAATAGAAAAACAAATAGTATCAGGAGTACAAATTGAAAATGCGAGTTTTTTTCTATTTTTGAACGTTTATTCTGAAAAAATGGTAACAAATGAATTATTCAAAGTATTGTCCATCGCTAGCCACAACTTTTTCCCATCTTTCTGGCAATTTACGGATACCGTCGCGAAAAAATTCGGCCGGCTTGGCTGCTATCCAGTCATCGACCCATTTTTGGGCTTCTTCGTAAGAATGGAAGCACTGGTCAGCTAGGCCATGTGTCATCGATCGGAAAAGGTGGTAATCGGAAGGAGCAATGTCTGGGCTATACGGCGGGTGGGGTAAGACTTCCCATTTCAGCGTTTGTAGGTATGTTTTGACCGGCGCTGCAACATGTGGCCGAGCGTTGTCATGTTGCAAAATTACTTTGTCGTGTCTTTGCTCGTATTGTGGCCGTTTTTCTTTGAGTGCGCGGCTCAAACGCATCAATTGAGTTCGGTATAGTGCTCCTGTGATGGTTTCGTTCGATTTCAATAGCTCATAATACACCACACCCAGCTGGTCCCACCAAATACAGAGCATGAGCTTGGCGCCGTGAATATTTGGTTTGGCCGTCGATGATGATGCATGGCCGGGGTAACCATATGATTTTTTGCGCTTCGGGTTATCGTAACGGATCCACTTTTCATCACCAGTGACAATGCGATGCAAAAAACCCTTCCGTTTTTGCCGTTCGAGCAGCAGTTCGCATGCAAAAAAACGGCGCTCGACGTCTCTCGGCTTCAGCTCATACGGCACCCAATGTCCTTGCTTTTGGATCATTCCGAGGGCTTTTATACGATGGGAAATGGCTTGTTGTGTCACTCCCAATGAATCTGCGAGCTCTTGTTGAGTTTGACACGAGTCTTCATTGAGTATTGCCTCCAATTCAGCATTCTCAAACTTTTTCACTTGGCCCGGCCGCTCTTTGTCCTCAACGTCAAAATCACCACTTCTAAACCGCACAAACCATCTCTCGCACGTTGAAACCGATGGAACATGACTCGGATAAGTCTCGGAGACCAATCGATGTGCTTCAGCAGCACTTTTCTTCAAATTAAAGAAGTAAATTAAAACTTCCCGCAAATGCTGTTTTGTTGGCACGAAACTCGACATATTGAGAGCTCAAAAAAACTATGAATTTGACACTGCGACAAATTGACACATACTGAAAATTAAAGCTATAAGACGTAGCTTTGACATGAACATAGTCACAGTACTGCCTGATGCGTATAGCGTTAGTAACGCCATCTGTTATCAATCCCGCATTTTCAATTTGTACCCCTGATAAAACTAATAGAAATACAAATAGAAATAGACAAACAAATAGAAAAACCAATAGAAATACAAATAGAAATAGAAAAACAAATAGAAATACAAATAGAAATAGACAAACAAATATAAATTCAAATAGAAATAGAAAAACAAATAGAAAAACCAATAGGAATACAAATAGACATAGAAAACAAATAGAAATAGAAAAACAAATAGAAATACAAATAGAAATAGAAAAACAAATAAAAATAGAAAAACATATAGAAATACAAATACAAATAGAAACACAAATAGAAATAGAAAAATAAATAGAAATACAAATAGAAATACAAATACAAATAGAAATACCAATAGAAATACAAATAGAAATAGAAATCTAATAGAAATTCAAATAGAAATAGAAAAACAAATAGAAAAACCAATAGGAATACAAATAGAAATAGAAAAACAAATAGAAATACAAATAGAAATAGACAAACAAATATAAATTCAAATAGAAATAGAAAAACAAATAGAAAAACCAATAGGAATACAAATAGAAATAGAAACACAAATAGAAATAGAAAAATAAATAGAAAAACAAATAGAAAAACCAATAGGAATACAAATAGACATAGAAATACCAATAGAAATACAAACAGAAATAGAAATCTAATAGAAATACAAATAGAAATAGAAAAACAAATAGAAAAACCAATAGGAATACAAATAGACATAGAAAAACAAATAGTAAAACTAATAGAAATACAAATAGAAATAGACAAACAAATAGAAATTTAAATAGAAATAGAAAAACAAATAGAAAAACCAATAGGAATTCAAATAGACATAGAAAAACAAATAGAAATAGAAAAACAAATAGTAAACCTAATAGAAATACAAATAGAAATAGACAAATAAATAGAAATTCAAATAGAAATAGAAAAACAAATAGAAAAACCAATAGAAATACAAATAGAAATAGAAAAACAAATAGAAATAGAAAAACATATAGAAATACAAATACAAATAGAAACACAAATAGAAATAGAAAAATAAATAGAAATACAAATAGAAATACAAATACAAATAGAAATACCAATAGAAATACAAATAGAAATAGAAATCTAATAGAAATTCAAATAGAAATAGAAAAAAAATAGAAAAACCAATAGGAATACAAATAGAAATAGAAAAACAAATAGTAAAACAAATAGAAAAACAAATAGAAATAGAAAAACAAATAGAAATACAAATAGAAATAGAAAAACAAATAGAAATACAAATAGAAATAGACAAACAAATATAAATTCAAATAGAAATAGAAAAACCAATAGGAATACAAATAGACATAGAAAAACAAATAGAAATAGAAAAACAAATAGAAATACAAATAGAAATAGAAAAACAAATAGTAAACCTAATAGAAATACAAATAGAAATAGGCAAATAAATAGAAATTCAAATAAAAATAGAAAAACAAATAGAAAAACCAATAGAAATACAAATAGAAATAGAAAAACAAATAGAAATAGAAAAACATATAGAAATACAAATACAAATAGAAACACAAATAGAAATAGAAAAATAAATAGAAATACAAATAGAAATACAAATACAAATAGAAATACCAATAGAAATACAAATAGAAATAGAAATCTAATAGAAATTCAAATAGAAATAGAAAAAAAATAGAAAAACCAATAGGAATACAAATAGAAATAGAAAAACAAATAGTAAAACAAATAGAAAAACAAATAGAAATAGAAAAACAAATAGAAATACAAATAGAAATAGAAAAACAAATAGAAATACAAATAGAAATAGACAAACAAATATAAATTCAAATAGAAATAGAAAAATAAATAGAAAAACAAATAGAAAAACCAATAGGAATACAAATAGACATAGAAATACCAATAGAAATACAAACAGAAATAGAAATCTAATAGAAATACAAATAGAAATAGAAAAACAAATAGAAAAACCAATAGGAATACAAATAGAAATAGAAAAACAAATAGTAAAACAAATAGAAAAACAAATAGAAATAGAAAAACAAATAGAAATACAAATAGAAATAGAAAAACAAATAGAAATACAAATAGAAATAGACAAACAAATATAAATTCAAATAGAAATAGAAAAACCAATAGGAATACAAATAGACATAGAAAAACAAATAGAAATAGAAAAACAAATAGAAATACAAATAGAAATAGAAAAACAAATAGTAAACCTAATAGAAATACAAATAGAAATAGACAAATAAATAGAAATTCAAATAGAAATAGAAAAACAAATAGAAAAACCAATAGAAATACAAATAGAAATAGAAAAACAAATAGAAATAGAAAAACATATAGAAATACAAATACAAATAGAAACACAAATAGAAATAGAAAAATAAATAGAAATACAAATAGAAATACAAATACAAATAGAAATACCAATAGAAATACAAATAGAAATAGAAATCTAATAGAAATTCAAATAGAAATAGAAAAAAAATAGAAAAACCAATAGGAATACAAATAGAAATAGAAAAACAAATAGTAAAACAAATAGAAAAACAAATAGAAATAGAAAAACAAATAGAAATACAAATAGAAATAGAAAAACAAATAGAAATACAAATAGAAATAGACAAACAAATATAAATTCAAATAGAAATAGAAAAATAAATAGAAAAACAAATAGAAAAACCAATAGGAATACAAATAGACATAGAAATACCAATAGAAATACAAACAGAAATAGAAATCTAATAGAAATACAAATAGAAATAGAAAAACAAATAGAAAAACCAATAGGAATACAAATAGACATAGAAAAACAAATAGTAAAACTAATAGAAATACAAATAGAAATAGACAAACAAATAGAAATTTAAATAGAAATAGAAAAACAAATAGAAAAACCAATAGGAATTCAAATAGACATAGAAAAACAAATAGAAATAGAAAAACAAATAGTAAACCTAATAGAAATACAAATAGAAATAGACAAATAAATAGAAATTCAAATAGAAATAGAAAAACAAATAGAAAAACCAATAGAAATACAAATAGAAATAGAAAAACAAATAGAAATAGAAAAACATATAGAAATACAAATACAAATAGAAACACAAATAGAAATAGAAAAATAAATAGAAATACAAATAGAAATACAAATACAAATAGAAATACCAATAGAAATACAAATAGAAATAGAAATCTAATAGAAATTCAAATAGAAATAGAAAAAAAATAGAAAAACCAATAGGAATACAAATAGAAATAGAAAAACAAATAGTAAAACAAATAGAAAAACAAATAGAAATAGAAAAACAAATAGAAATACAAATAGAAATAGAAAAACAAATAGAAATACAAATAGAAATAGACAAACAAATATAAATTCAAATAGAAATAGAAAAACCAATAGGAATACAAATAGACATAGAAAAACAAATAGAAATAGAAAAACAAATAGAAATACAAATAGAAATAGAAAAACAAATAGTAAAACTAATAGAAATACAAATAGAAATAGACAAACAAATAGAAAAACCAATAGGAATAGAAATAGAAATAGAAAAACAAATAGTAAAACAAATAGAAAAACAAATAGAAATAGAAAAACAAATAGAAATACAAATAGAAATAGACAAACAAATATAAATTCAAATAGAAATAGAAAAACAAATAGAAAAACCAATAGGAATACAAATAGACATAGAAAAACAAATAGAAATAGGCAAATAAATAGAAATTCAAATAGAAATAGAAAAACAAATAGTAAAACTAATAGAAATACAAATAGAAATAGACAAACAAATAGAAAAACCAATAGAAATACAAATAGAAATAGAAAAACAAATAGAAATACAAATAGAAATAGACAAACAAATATAAATTCAAATAGAAATAGAAAAACAAATAGAAAAACCAATAGGAATACAAATAGACATAG
>OY744482.1:60452500-60668647 GCA_963556165.1 Tipula helvola
TAGACATAGAAAAACAAATAGAAATAGAAAAACAAATAGAAATACAAATAGAAATAGAAAAACAAATAGTAAACCTAATAGAAATACAAATAGAAATAGGCAAATAAATAGAAATTCAAATAGAAATAGAAAAACAAATAGTAAAACTAATAGAAATACAAATAGAAATAGACAAACAAATAGAAAAACCAATAGAAATACAAATAGAAATAGAAAAACAAATAGAAATACAAATAGAAATAGACAAACAAATATAAATTCAAATAGAAATAGAAAAACAAATAGAAAAACCAATAGGAATACAAATAGACATAGAAAACAAATAGAAATAGAAAAACAAATAGAAATACAAATAGAAATACAAATACAAATAGAAATACCAATAGAAATACAAATAGAAATAGAAATCTAATAGAAATTCAAATAGAAATAGAAAAACAAATAGAAAAACCAATAGGAATACAAATAGAAATAGAAAAACAAATAGAAATACAAATAGAAATAGACAAACAAATATAAATTCAAATAGAAATAGAAAAACAAATAGAAAAACCAATAGGAATACAAATAGACATAGAAAAACAAATAGAAATAGAAAAACAAATAGAAATACAAATAGAAATAGAAAAACAAATAGTAAACCTAATAGAAATACAAATAGAAATAGGCAAATAAATAGAAATTCAAATAGAAATAGAAAAACAAATAGTATCAGGAGTACAAATTGAAAATGCGAGTTTTTTTCTATTTTTGAACGTTTATTCTGAAAAAATGGTAACAAATGAATTATTCAAAGTATTGTCCATCGCTAGCCACAACTTTTTCCCATCTTTCTGGCAATTTACGGATACCGTCGCGAAAAAATTCGGCCGGCTTGGCTGCTATCCAGTCATCGACCCATTGCCCAAAAAGAATGGAAGCACTGGTCAGCTAGGCCATGTGTCATCGATCGGAAAAGGTGGTAATCGGAAGGAGCAATGTCTGGGCTATACGGCGGGTGGGGTAAGACTTCCCATTTCAGCGTTTGTAGGTATGTTTTGACCGGCGCTGCAACATGTGGCCGAGCGTTGTCATGTTGCAAAATTACTTTGTCGTGTCTTTGCTCGTATTGTGGCCGTTTTTCTTTGAGTGCGCGGCTCAAACGCATCAATTGAGTTCGGTATAGTGCTCCTGTGATGGTTTCGTTCGATTTCAATAGCTCATAATACACCACACCCAGCTGGTCCCACCAAATACAGAGCATGAGCTTGGCGCCGTGAATATTTGGTTTGGCCGTCGATGATGATGCATGGCCGGGGTAACCATATGATTTTTTGCGCTTCGGGTTATCGTAACGGATCCACTTTTCATCACCAGTGACAATGCGATGCAAAAAACCCTTCCGTTTTTGCCGTTCGAGCAGCAGTTCGCATGCAAAAAAACGGCGCTCGACGTCTCTCGGCTTCAGCTCATACGGCACCCAATGTCCTTGCTTTTGGATCATTCCGAGGGCTTTTATACGATGGGAAATGGCTTGTTGTGTCACTCCCAATGAATCTGCGAGCTCTTGTTGAGTTTGACACGAGTCTTCATTGAGTATTGCCTCCAATTCAGCATTCTCAAACTTTTTCACTTGGCCCGGCCGCTCTTTGTCCTCAACGTCAAAATCACCACTTCTAAACCGCACAAACCATCTCTCGCACGTTGAAACCGATGGAACATGACTCGGATAAGTCTCGGAGACCAATCGATGTGCTTCAGCAGCACTTTTCTTCAAATTAAAGAAGTAAATTAAAACTTCCCGCAAATGCTGTTTTGTTGGCACGAAACTCGACATATTGAGAGCTCAAAAAAACTATGAATTTGACACTGCGACAAATTGACACATACTGAAAATTAAAGCTATAAGACGTAGCTTTGACATGAACATAGTCACAGTACTGCCTGATGCGTATAGCGTTAGTAACGCCATCTGTTATCAATCCCGCATTTTCAATTTGTACCCCTGATAAAACTAATAGAAATACAAATAGAAATAGACAAACAAATAGAAAAACCAATAGAAATACAAATAGAAATAGAAAAACAAATAGAAATACAAATAGAAATAGACAAACAAATATAAATTCAAATAGAAATAGAAAAACAAATAGAAAAACCAATAGGAATACAAATAGACATAGAAAACAAATAGAAATAGAAAAACAAATAGAAATAGAAAAACATATAGAAATACAAATACAAATAGAAACACAAATAGAAATAGAAAAATAAATAGAAATACAAATAGAAATACAAATACAAATAGAAATACCAATAGAAATACAAATAGAAATAGAAATCTAATAGAAATTCAAATAGAAATAGAAAAACAAATAGAAAAACCAATAGGAATACAAATAGAAATAGAAAAACAAATAGAAATACAAATAGAAATAGACAAACAAATATAAATTCAAATAGAAATAGAAAAACAAATAGAAAAACCAATAGGAATACAAATAGAAATAGAAACACAAATAGAAATAGAAAAATAAATAGAAAAACAAATAGAAAAACCAATAGGAATACAAATAGACATAGAAATACCAATAGAAATACAAACAGAAATAGAAATCTAATAGAAATACAAATAGAAATAGAAAAACAAATAGAAAAACCAATAGGAATTCAAATAGACATAGAAAAACAAATAGAAATAGAAAAACAAATAGTAAACCTAATAGAAATACAAATAGAAATAGACAAATAAATAGAAATTCAAATAGAAATAGAAAAACAAATAGAAAAACCAATAGAAATACAAATAGAAATAGAAAAACAAATAGAAA
The DNA here is from genome assembly GCA_963556165.1 of Tipula helvola. Lineage (NCBI taxonomy): Eukaryota > Metazoa > Arthropoda > Insecta > Diptera > Tipulidae > Tipula > Tipula helvola. Next base: position 60,455,311 of record OY744482.1, read on the forward strand.
TAGAAAAACATATAGAAATACAAATACAAATAGAAACACAAATAGAAATAGAAAAATAAATAGAAATACAAATAGAAATACAAATACAAATAGAAATACCAATAGAAATACAAATAGAAATAGAAATCTAATAGAAATTCAAATAGAAATAGAAAAAAAATAGAAAAACCAATAGGAATACAAATAGAAATAGAAAAACAAATAGTAAAACAAATAGAAAAACAAATAGAAATAGAAAAACAAATAGAAATACAAATAGAAATAGAAAAACAAATAGAAATACAAATAGAAATAGACAAACAAATATAAATTCAAATAGAAATAGAAAAACCAATAGGAATACAAATAGACATAGAAAAACAAATAGAAATAGAAAAACAAATAGAAATACAAATAGAAATAGAAAAACAAATAGTAAACCTAATAGAAATACAAATAGAAATAGGCAAATAAATAGAAATTCAAATAAAAATAGAAAAACAAATAGTAAAACTAATAGAAATACAAATAGAAATAGACAAACAAATAGAAAAACCAATAGGAATAGAAATAGAAATAGAAAAACAAATAGTAAAACAAATAGAAAAACAAATAGAAATAGAAAAACAAATAGAAATACAAATAGAAATAGACAAACAAATATAAATTCAAATAGAAATAGAAAAACAAATAGAAAAACCAATAGGAATACAAATAGACATAGAAAAACAAATAGAAATAGGCAAATAAATAGAAATTCAAATAGAAATAGAAAAACAAATAGTAAAACTAATAGAAATACAAATAGAAATAGACAAACAAATAGAAAAACCAATAGAAATACAAATAGAAATAGAAAAACAAATAGAAATACAAATAGAAATAGACAAACAAATATAAATTCAAATAGAAATAGAAAAACAAATAGAAAAACCAATAGGAATACAAATAGACATAGAAAAACAAATAGAAATAGAAAAACAAATAGAAATACAAATAGAAATAGAAAAACAAATAGTAAACCTAATAGAAATACAAATAGAAATAGGCAAATAAATAGAAATTCAAATAGAAATAGAAAAACAAATAGTAAAACTAATAGAAATACAAATAGAAATAGACAAACAAATAGAAAAACCAATAGAAATACAAATAGAAATAGAAAAACAAATAGAAATACAAATAGAAATAGACAAACAAATATAAATTCAAATAGAAATAGAAAAACAAATAGAAAAACCAATAGGAATACAAATAGACATAGAAAAACAAATAGAAATAGAAAAACAAATAGAAATACAAATAGAAATAGAAAAACAAATAGTAAACCTAATAGAAATACAAATAGAAATAGGCAAATAAATAGAAATTCAAATAGAAATAGAAAAACAAATAGTAAAACTAATAGAAATACAAATAGAAATAGACAAACAAATAGAAAAACCAATAGGAATAGAAATAGAAATAGAAAAACAAATAGTAAAACAAATAGAAAAACAAATAGAAATAGAAAAACAAATAGAAATACAAATAGAAATAGACAAACAAATATAAATTCAAATAGAAATAGAAAAACAAATAGAAAAACCAATAGGAATACAAATAGACATAGAAAAACAAATAGAAATAGGCAAATAAATAGAAATTCAAATAGAAATAGAAAAACAAATAGTAAAACTAATAGAAATACAAATAGAAATAGACAAACAAATAGAAAAACCAATAGAAATACAAATAGACATAGAAAACAAATAGAAATAGAAAAACAAATAGAAATACAAATAGAAATACAAATACAAATAGAAATACCAATAGAAATACAAATAGAAATAGAAATCTAATATAAATTCAAATAGAAATAGAAAAACAAATAGAAAAACCAATAGGAATACAAATAGACATAGAAAAACAAATAGAAATACAAATAGAAATAGACAAACAAATAGAAATTCAAATAGAAATAGAAAAACATATAGAAAAACCAATAGGAATACAAATAGACAAAGAAAAACAAATAGAAATAGAAATACAAATAGAAATAGAAAAACAAATAGAAATAGAAAAACAAATAGAAATACAAATACAAATAGAAATACAAATAGAAATAGAAAAATAAATATAAATACAAATAGAAATACAAATACAAATAGAAATACCAATAGAAATACAAATAGAAATTCAAATAGAAATAGAAAAACAAATAGAAAACCAAGAGAAATACAAATAGACATAGAAATAGAAAAACAAATAGAAAAACCAATAGGAATACAAATAGACATGGAAAAACAAATAGAAATACAAATAGAAATAGACAAACAAATAGAAATTCAAATAGAAATAGAAAAACTAATAATAAAACTAATAGAAATACAAATAGAAATAGACAAATAAATAGAAATTCAAATAGAAATAGAAAAACAAATAGAAATACAAATAGACATAGAAAAACAAATAGAAATAGAAAAACAAATAGAAATACAAATACAAATAGAAATACAAATAGAAATAGAAAAATAAATAGAAATACAAATAGAAATACAAATACAAATAGAAATACCAATAGAAATACAAATAGAAATAGAAATCTAATAGAAATACTAATAGAAATTCAAATAGAAATAGAAAAACAAATAAAAAACCAAGAGAAATACAAATAGACATAGAAATAGAAAAACAAATAGAAAAACCAATAGGAATACAAATAGACATGGAAAAACAAATAGAAATACAAATAGAAATAGACAAACAAATAGAAATTCAAATAGAAATAGAAAAACTAATAATAAAACTAATAGAAATACAAATAGAAATAGACAAATAAATAGAAATTCAAATAGAAATAGAAAAACAAATAGAAATACAAATAGACATAGAAATACAAATAGAAATAGAAAAACAAATAGAAAAACCAATAGAAATATAAGTAGAAATAGAAAATCTAATAGAAATAGAAAAACAAATAGAAATAGACAAACAAATAGAAATACCAATAGAAATAGACAAACAAATAGAAATAGAAAAACAAATAGAAATACAAATACAAATAGAAATACAAATAGAAATAGAAAAATAAATAGAAATACAAATAGAAATACAAATACAAATAGAAATACCAATAGAAATACAAATACAAATAGAAATCTAATAGAAATACTAATAGAAATTCAAATAGAAATAGAAAAACAAATAGAAAACCCAAGAGAAATACAAATAGACATAGAAAAACAAATAGAAATAGAAAAACAAATAGAAATAGAAATAAAAATACAAATAGGAATAGAAAAACAAATAGAAATAGAAAAACAAATAGAAAAACCAATAGGAATACAAATAGACATAGAAAAACAAATAGAAATAGAAATACAAATAGACATAGAAAAACAAATAGTAAAACTAATAGAAATACAAATAGAAATAGACAAATAAATAGAAATTCAAATAGAAATAGAAAAACAAATAGAAAAACCAATAGAAATACAAATAGAAATAGAAAAACAAATAGAAATAGAAAAACATATAGAAATACAAATACAAATAGAAACACAAATAGAAATAGAAAAATAAAGAGAAATACAAATAGAAATACAAATACAAATAGAAATACCAATAGAAATACAAATAGAAATAGAAATCTAATAGAAATTCAAATAGAAATAGAAAAACAAATAGAAAAACCAATAGAAATACAAATAGAAATAGAAAAACAAATAGAAATAGAAAAACATATAAAAATACAAATACAAATAGAAACACAAATAGAAATAGAAAAATAAATAGAAATACAAATAGAAATACAAATACAAATAGAAATACCAATAGAAATACAAATAAAAATAGAAATCTAATAGAAATACAAATAGAAATAGATAAACAAATAGAAAAACCAATAGGAATACAAATAGACATAGAAAAACAAATAGAAATACAAATAGAAATAGAAAAACAAATAGTAAACCTAATAGAAATACAAATAGAAATAGACAAATAAATAGAAATTCAAATAGAAATAGAAAAACAAATAGAAAAACCAATAGAAATACAAATAGAAATAGAAAAACAAATAGAAATAGAAAAACATATAGAAATACAAATACAAATAGAAACACAAATAGAAATAGAAAAATAAAAAGAAATACAAACAGAAATACAAATACAAATAGAAATACCAATAGAAATACAAATAGAAATAGAAACCTAATAGAAATTCAAATAGAAATAGAAAAACAAATAGAAAAACCAATAGGAATACAAATAGAAATAGAAAAACAAATAGTAAAACAAATAGAAAAACAAATAGAAATAGAAAAACAAATAGAAATACAAATAGAAATAGAAAAACAAATAGAAATACAAATAGAAATAGACAAACAAATATAAATTCAAATAGAAATAGAAAAACCAATAGGAATACAAATAGACATAGAAAAACAAATAGAAATAGAAAAACAAATAGAAATACAAATAGAAATAGAAAAACAAATAGTAAACCTAATAGAAATACAAATAGAAATAGGCAAATAAATAGAAATTCAAATAGAAATAGAAAAACAAATAGTAAAACTAATAGAAATACAAATAGAAATAGAAAAACAAATAGAAATACAAATAGAAATAGACAAACAAATATAAATTCAAATAGAAATAGAAAAACAAATAGAAAAACCAATAGGAATACAAATAGACATAGAAAACAAATAGAAATAGAAAAACAAATAGAAATACAAATAGAAATAGAAAAACAAATAAAAATAGAAAAACATATAGAAATACAAATACAAATAGAAACACAAATAGAAATAGAAAAATAAATAGAAATACAAATAGAAATACAAATACAAATAGAAATCTAATAGAAATTCAAATAGAAATAGAAAAACAAATAGAAAAACCAATAGGAATACAAATAGAAATAGAAAAACAAATAGAAATACAAATAGAAATAGACAAACAAATATAAATTCAAATAGAAATAGAAAAACAAATAGAAAAACCAATAGGAATACAAATAGAAATAGAAAAACAAATAGAAATACAAATAGAAATAGACAAACAAATATAAATTCAAATAGAAATAGAAAAACAAATAGAAAAACCAATAGGAATACAAATAGACAAAGAAAAACAAATAGAAATAGAAATACAAATAGAAATAGAAAAACAAATAGAAATAGAAAAACAAATAGAAATACAAATAGAAATACAAATACAAATAGAAATACCAATAGAAATAGAAATAGAAATCTAATAGAAATTCAAATAGAAATAGAAAAACAAATAGAAAAACCAATAGGAATACAAATAGACATAGAAAAACAAATAGTGAAACCAATAGAAATACAAATACAAATAGAAAAACAAATAGAAATACAAATAGAAATAGAAAAACAAATAGAAATACAAATAGAAACAGACAAACAAATATAAATTCAAATAGAAATAGAAAAACAAATAGAAAAACCAATAGGAATACAAATAGACATAGAAAAACAAATAGAAATACAAATAGAAATAGACAAACAAATAGAAATTCAAATAGAAATAGAAAAACATATAGAAAAACCAATAGGAATACAAATAGACAAAGAAAAACAAATAGAAATAGAAATACAAATAGAAATAGAAAAACAAATAGAAATAGAAAAACAAATAGAAATACAAATACAAATAGAAATACAAATAGAAATAGAAAAATAAATAGAAATACAAATAGAAATACAAATACAAATAGAAATACCAATAGAAATACAAATAGAAATAGAAATCTAATAGAAATTCAAATAGAAATAGAAAAACAAATAGAAAAACCAATATGAATACAAATAGACATAGAAAAACAAATAGAAATAGAAATACAAATAGAAATAGAAAAACAAATAGTAAAACAAATAGACATAGAAAAACAAATAGAAATAGAAAAGCAAATAGAAATACAAATAGAAATAGAAAAACAAATAGAAAACCCAATAGAAATATAAGTAGATATAGAAAATCTAATAGAAATAGAAAAACAAATAGAAATAGACAAACAAATAGAAATACAAATACAAATAGAAATACAAATAGAAATAGAAAAATAAATAGAAATACAAATAGAAATACAAATACAAATAGAAATACCAATAGAAATACAAATAGAAATAGAAATCTAATAGAAATACTAATAGAAATTCAAATAGAAATAGAAAAACAAATAGAAAACCCAAGAGAAATACAAATAGACATAGAAAAACAAATAGAAATAGAAAAACAAATAGAAATACAAATAGAAATAGAAAAACAAATAGAAATACAAATAGAAATAGACAAACAAATAGAAATTCAAATAGAAATAGAAAAACAAATAGAAAAACCAATAGGAATACAAATAGACATAGAAAAACAAATAGAAATAGAAAAACAAATAGAAATAGAAATAGAAATAGACAGACAAATAGAAATTCAAATAGAAATAGAAAAACAAATAGAAAAACCAATAGAAATACAAATAGACATAGAAAAACAAATAGAAATAGAAAAACAAATAGAAATACAAATAGAAATAGAAAAACAAATAGAAATTCAAATAGAAATAGAAAAACAAATAGAAAAACCAATATGAATACAAATAGACATAGAAAAACAAATAGAAATAGAAATACAAATAGAAATAGAAAAACAAATAGTAAAACTAATAGAAATACAAATAGAAATAGACAAATAAATAGAAATTCAAATAGAAATAGAAAAACAAATAGAAATACAAATAGACATAGAAAAACAAATAGAAATAGAAAAGCAAATAGAAATACAAATAGAAATAGAAAAACAAATAGAAAAACCAATAGAAATATAAGTAGAAATAGAAAATCTAATAGAAATAGAAAAACAAATAGAAATAGACAAACAAATAGAAATACCAATAGAAATAGACAAACAAATAGAAATAGAAAAACAAATAGAAATACAAATACAAATAGAAATACAAATAGAAATAGAAAAATAAATAGAAATACAAATAGAAATACAAATACAAATAGAAATACCAATAGAAATACAAATACAAATAGAAATCTAATAGAAATACTAATAGAAATTCAAATAGAAATAGAAAAACAAATAGAAAACCCAAGAGAAATACAAATAGACATAGAAAAACAAATAGAAATAGAAAAACAAATAGAAATAGAAATAAAAATACAAATAGGAATAGAAAAACAAATAGAAATAGAAAAACAAATAGAAATACAAATACAAATAGAAATACAAATAGAAATAGAAAAACAAATAGAAAAACCAATAGAAATATAAGTAGAAATAGAAAATCTAATAGAAATAGAAAAACAAATAGAAATAGACAAACAAATAGAAATACAAATACAAATAGAAATACAAATAGAAATAGAAAAATAAATAGAAATACAAATAGAAATACAAATACAAATAGAAATACCAATAGAAATACAAATAGAAATAGAAATCTAATAGAAATACTAATAGAAATTCAAATAGAAATAGAAAAACAAATAGAAAACCCAAGAGAAATACAAATAGACATAGAAAAACAAATAGAAATAGAAAAACAAATTGGCGACGCCGGTACTGTGTTCGCCACTTACTTTTTGATTTTTTGTATAAAATTACTTTAGTGGACTGTATTTACTATGTAATCGACGATACCAACAAACACTGATGATGTGATTTGGTTGTTGTGCTGTCGATGATAATTGTTATGCGCAACGTTTTCCAAATCACCTTACAATATGACACTACAAACAAACAAGCAACAAGGCTATTTATACGTTTATTTATTTTAATAAGTTATAACTTTATTTATTTAGCCAACAACTATTTATACTTTTATTCATTTTAACAATTTATAATTTAATTTGCTTAGCTAACAAGTAACAATGCTTTCTCCATAAAGTTTTAAGTGCAATGCCAAATAAAAATATTTTCCCGAAATACATAACCTAAATTAAACAAGATAAAAAATACAAAGAATACAATACTCGTATAAACTATAGTATATTCCAACAGAGACGGCTATCAATTTAATAACTGACTTTATTTCATGTTGGTAACTGTCAAACTTAACGTAAACAAATGACAATACTGTCGTCATTAAAGCGGATTTACATAATTTATCCACTTAATGTGTATTTTAGGGTATGTACGAGGTTACAATTTATATAATTTAATATCAATTTGTATTACTTAATGCTAGTGTCTCAAGAGTGTACAAAATTTTACTATCTACAAGGCGTTTTATAAAGATGAGTATAATAAAACTTAAAATATCATATAACATTAATTTTAGAATAGTTTAACAATTTTATTTTATTGAAGGAACACCGGTTCGATAGTTCCGGCGTTAACACAAATAGAAATACAAATAGAAATAGAAAAACAAATAGAAATACAAATAGAAATAGACAAACAAATAGAAATTCAAATAGAAATAGAAAAACAAATAGAAAAACCAATAGGAATACAAATAGACATAGAAAAACAAATAGTAAAACTAATAGAAATACAAATAGACATAGACAAATAAATAGAAATTCAAATAGAAATAGAAAAACAAATAGAAATACAAATAGACATAGAAAAACAAATAGAAATAGAAAAACAAATAGAAAAACCAATAGGAATACAAATAGACATAGAAAAACAAATAGTAAAACTAATAGAAATACAAATAGAAATAGACAAACAAATAGAAATTCAAATAGAAATAGAAAAACAAATAGAAAAACCAATAGGAATTCAAATAGACATAGAAAAACAAATAGAAATACAAATAGAAATAGAAAAACAAATAGTAAACCTAATAGAAATACAAATAGAAATAGACAAATAAATAGAAATTCAAATAGAAATAGAAAAACAAATAGAAAAACCAATAGAAATACAAATAGAAATAGAAAAACAAATAGAAATAGAAAAACATATAGAAATACAAATACAAATAGAAACACAAATAGAAATAGAAAAATAAAGAGAAATACAAATACAAATAGAAATACCAATAGAAATACAAATAGAAATAGATATCTAATAGAAATTCAAATAGAAATAGAAAAACAAATAGAAAAACCAATAGAAATACAAATAGAAATAGAAAAACAAATAGAAATAGAAATACAAATAGAAATAGAAAAACAAATAGTAAAACTAATAGAAATACAAATAGAAATAGACAAATAAATAGAAATTCAAATAGAAATAGAAAAACAAATAGAAATACAAATAGACATAGAAAAACAAATAGAAATAGAAAAACAAATAGAAAAACCAATAGGAATACAAATAGACATAGAAAAACAAATAGTAAAACTAATAGAAATACAAATAGAAATAGACAAACAAATAGAAATTCAAATAGAAATAGAAAAACAAATAGAAAAACCAATAGGAATTCAAATAGACATAGAAAAACAAATAGAAATACAAATAGAAATAGAAAAACAAATAGTAAACCTAATAGAAATACAAATAGAAATAGACAAATAAATAGAAATTCAAATAGAAATAGAAAAACAAATAGAAAAACCAATAGAAATACAAATAGAAATAGAAAAACAAATAGAAATAGAAAAACATATAGAAATACAAATACAAATAGAAACACAAATAGAAATAGAAAAATAAAGAGAAATACAAATAGAAATACAAATACAAATAGAAATACCAATAGAAATACAAATAGAAATAGATATCTAATAGAAATTCAAATAGAAATAGAAAAACAAATAGAAAAACCAATAGAAATACAAATAGAAATAGAAAAACAAATAGAAATAGAAAAACATATAGAAATACAAATACAAATAGAAACACAAATAGAAATAGAAAAATAAAGAGAAATACAAATAGAAATACAAATACAAATAGAAAAACCAATAGAAATACAAATAGAAATAGAAAAACAAATAGAAATAGAAATACAAATAGAAATAGAAAAACAAATAGTAAAACTAATAGAAATACAAATAGAAATAGACAAATAAATAGAAATTCAAATAGAAATAGAAAAACAAATAGAAATACAAATAGACATAGAAAAACAAATAGAAATAGAAAAACAAATAGAAAAACCAATAGGAATACAAATAGACATAGAAAAACAAATAGTAAAACTAATAGAAATACAAATAGAAATAGACAAACAAATAGAAATTCAAATAGAAATAGAAAAACAAATAGAAAAACCAATAGGAATTCAAATAGACATAGAAAAACAAATAGAAATACAAATAGAAATAGAAAAACAAATAGTAAACCTAATAGAAATACAAATAGAAATAGACAAATAAATAGAAATTCAAATAGAAATAGAAAAACAAATAGAAAAACCAATAGAAATACAAATAGAAATAGAAAAACAAATAGAAATAGAAAAACATATAGAAATACAAATACAAATAGAAACACAAATAGAAATAGAAAAATAAATAGAAATACAAATAGAAATACAAATACAAATAGAAATACCAATAGAAATACAAATAGAAATAGAAATCTAATAGAAATTCAAATAGAAATAGAAAAACAAATAGAAAAACCAATAGGAATACAAATAGAAATAGAAAAACAAATAGTAAAACAAATAGAAAAACAAATAGAAATAGAAAAACAAATAGAAATACAAATAGAAATAGAAAAACAAATATAAATTCAAATAGAAATAGAAAAACAAATAGAAAAACCAATAGGAATACAAATAGACATAGAAAAACAAATAGAAATACAAATAGAAATAGACAAACAAATAGAAATTCAAATAGAAATAGAAAAACATATAGAAAAACCAATAGGAATACAAATAGACAAAGAAAAACAAATAGAAATAGAAATACAAATAGAAATAGAAAAACAAATAGAAATAGAAAAACAAATAGAAATACAAATACAAATAGAAATACAAATAGAAATAGAAAAATAAATAGAAATACAAATAGAAATACAAATACAAATAGAAATACCAATAGAAATACAAATAGAAATAGAAATCTAATAGAAATTCAAATAGAAATAGAAAAACAAATAGAAAAACCAATAGGAATACAAATAGACATAGAAAAACAAATAGTAAAACCAATAGAAATACAAATACAAATAGAAATACCAATAGAAATACAAAAAAAAATAGAAATCTAACAGAAATACTAATAGAAATTCAAATAGAAATAGACAAACAAATAGAAATTCAAATAGAAATAGAAAAACAAATAGAAAAACCAATAGAAATACAAATACAAATAGAAATACCAATAGAAATACAAATAGAAATAGAAATCTAACAGAAATACTAATAGAAATACAAAGAGAAATAGACAAACAAATAGAAATTCAAATAGAAATAGAAAAACAAATAGAAAAACCAATAGAAATACAAATAGACATAGAAAAACAAATAGAAATAGAAAAACAAATAGAAATACTAATAGAAATAGAAAAACAAATAGAAATAGAAAAACAAATAGAAATAGCAATAGAAATATAAATAGAAATAGAAAATCTAATAGAAATAGAAAAACAAATAGAAATAGACAAACAAATAGAAATACCAATAGAAATAGAAAAACAAATAGAAATAGAAAAACAAATAGAAATACAAATAGGAATACAAATAGGAATAGAAAAACAAATAGAAATAGAAAAGCAAATAGAAATACAAATACAAATAAAAATACAAATAGAAATAGAAAAATAAATAGAAATTCAAATAGAAATAGAAAAACAAATAGAAAACCCAATAGAAATTCAAATAGACATAGAAAAACAAATAGAAATAGAAAAACAAATAGAAATACAAATAGAAATAGAAAAATAAATAGAAATACAAATAGAAATACAAATACAAATAGAAAAACTAATAGAAATAGAAAAACAAATAGAAATAGACAAACAAATAGAAATACCAATAGAAATAGAAAAACTAATAGAAATAGACAAACAAATAGAAATACCAATAGAAATAGAAAAATCAATAGAAATACTAATAGAAAAACATCAATTATATTGGCTCTAAAATATAACATATTGGGCTACCTATTAACCAAATTAATACATAGCAAAAATTACGCTTACTATAACTGCATTCAAATTTTCACCCAGTTAAAAATGTTCCTGTTTGAATAATTGCAAAATACGGGGAAAAATATGTTTTACATTTTATTCAACTGCTTATCTTATTCAACTTGTAGTATAGGAAGTGGGTTAAGCACAACGTAAAAATTAAAATTCCTGATTTAAAGAAAAATAATGATTTTATGTTTATTTACGGAAATACCTATAAGTGTACCATTTTAATTATGTACAATTAAATTTCAAAACAACCATAAACGAAATTGGACATTGTATATCCCGTGCTAATAGAAATGGATAATTTCAATTTTATAACCAAGTTTGTTACACACCGAATCTAATGTATCTGGATTATATTATCACTGTACGCAGAGTGTCATTTATAGGTTTTTTGTGGAGATTATTATCTTTAAGGTTGGTAACAATTATTATTTAAGATCAATATAGATTGGGTAACGGGTAATGACAAGCCCCGCCCCGTTACAGATGCCATTCGACAATATTATTATCAAGTAGATGCCAAAGTGACTTCTAATGTTTTTTATAACTTCGACAGTTTTCATATAGAAATTTGAATCTAAAAATTAGTTTCAGTGAAAATATATAACGCATTGACGAAACCTAATTCTAATTATTAAATATAATTTGATAATTTCTATACAAGTCCGTTTTATTGAATTGCAATGCAAATAAAAATCACATCGCCTGTAAATTTTTTTTTTAAATTTCGCATATTTTATGGATTGAATGCAGATACGATGATAGCAAAAAAAAACTGTCAATCTGTGTATTATTATTATTATTATTATTAGTTGAGGGCCATGTGGGCGTTCAAGCCACCCCGCACTGCGACCTAAAAGATCTTTTGTGCATGGACCCTACTTAATGAGCCGTCCAGTCAATATTCAGGCTCTTAATGAACCTGACAATACTGCCGGCCGGTATATGATGCATACCATCCGGGCTCATTACTCTCCCTCCTAGATGCTGTAACCTTTTGCAGAAAATGGCTGGGCAATGGCACAGAACATGTTCCGCTGATTCCGCTTCCATGTCACAGAAGCGACATCTATCCGTCGAACTTAGGCCCATTTTCTTTAGGTGATACCTTAATGGGATGTGACCTGTGAGGAAGCCGGTAAGCAGCCTCAACTCAGGTTTCCTAAGTACAAGACATTCCTTGGCCCTGGCCGACGAAGGTGAAATAAATTCCTTCGCCTGTCGCAAACCTGGAATTCCGCGCCAGTAAGAGGACTTTTGCACATCCTCCCAGCGTTTAACTGCTGCCCTAAGGTGTCCCTTAGAGACGCCGCAGAAGGGCTCTGGTCCAATTAATGGAAAGGCAGATCCCTCGCGGGCGAGGACATCAGCTGCCTCGTTTCCCACAATTCCAGTGTGACCTGGCACCCAAACAAGTGTTACCTTATTTGAGCTAGCCAGCAATTTAATAACCTTCAGACAATCCCGTACCAGCCTTGACTCAATGGTAAAAGACCTAAGAGCCTTTAAGGCCGATTGGCTGTCTGATACGATATAAACCTTTGCGTCGTTTAGGCCTTTAGATATGCCTATCCTAGCACAAAGTTCTATAGCATGCACTTCTGCTTGAAAGACGGTTGCATTGGTACCCAAGGACTTCGAGAGTGATACTCCACTCCCATGTATTCCTACCCCCGCCCCATCTTCCGTTTTTGATCCATCTGTAAACCACACCAATGACCCTCGCTCAAAGGATGGTCCCCCGGTACTCCACTCCCCCCGGTCAGGTAATCTAACACAAAAGGGTTTGTGGAAATCCAGTTTGGCTGGCATACAGTCGGAAGGCATTCCTATAGTGGGATCTGTCTGAAACTCCTTAAGGATCTCCAGATGGCCCACCATATTGCCTGGTTTGATGTTACCCTCCGCCTGCATCTTAAGGGCCATAGTAGCAGCATCCTTTTTTATATGCAGATGCAATGGAGTTAGTCCTAGGAGTGTCTCCATTGCTGCGGTCGGACATGTTTTCATTGAGCCCGTAACCCCAATGCAGGCCATACGCTGAACCTTATTTAATAAAGTTTGCGCTGTCCTTTGTTGAGTTTTAGGCCACCACACTAGCGATGCGTAAGTGATCATAGGCCTAATAATTGTTAGAAATGACCAGTAGATCATTTTTGGTTGTAGTCCCCAAGTACGTCCATAGAGTCTCTGACAGGCCCAAAAAGCCTTTGTGGCTCTATTTTGAATTTTTTGTATATGTTGGTCCCAGTTCAGTTTATGATCCAGGATAACCCCTAGATATTTAACCTCTTTGGAAAAGGCAACAATAGTACCGTTTAACGAGGGAGCTACAAGCGAGAGCTTTCTCCTCCTCGTAAAAGGGACAATGACAGTTTTGTTTGGATTGACACTAAGTCCTTCCTTGTCACACCACTGCCATATCAAGTTGAGTGCATTTTGCATGAGATCAGAGATGATCTCATCAAACCTGCCTCTAATCACGATAGCCACGTCATCCGCATAGCCCTGGACATCAAACCCATGGCTATTCAGGAGGACCAGTAGTCTATCAATAACCAATGACCATAAAAGAGGAGACAGTACACCTCCTTGGGGACAGCCCTTTACGGCCCTGATGGTTACTGACTCGCCACCTAATGTGGCTGTAATATCGCGATATTTCAGCATGGAGCGGATCCACCTAGTTGTAGACGGCGGAACCCCCTTTTCCATGGCTGCCCTCTCTATTGAACCATAGGAGGTATTGTCAAATGCCCCCTCAATGTCCACAAAGGCACACAGGGCAATTTCCTTAAAAGCCACCGCTCTTTCAATCTTCGTGACTAGACCACTAAGAGCCATCACAGTTGATTTGCCAGCTTGATAAGCAAACTGGTTCCGATGCAGTGGGTTATTTACAAGGATTTCATTTCTTATTTGATTATCCAGGATTTTTTCCATCGTCTTCAATAGAAACGATGTCAGGCTAATTGGCCGATAAGCCTTGGGCTGGGTGTCCAGACGACCCCCTCCCTTTGGTATAAAGACCACATTTACTTTCCTCCATAGTTTCGGAATATAGTTAAAAGCATAACTTGCCCGAAACAACTGGACCAAGCTGGGGAGTATTTCCTCAATACCTTTTTGAAGTAAAGCCGGAAAGATACCATCCCCTCCAGCAGATTTGAACGGTTTGAAAGAGCCAATAGCCCATCTCACCTTGCTGGGTGTGAACATTTTTCCAGAGAGGCTTCAGATCCTACTGTGGGGTGAATAGTCTACCTCACTTGAAGGGTCATGCGGGTCCTCCTGGGTACCTACCACTATTGAGTCCGGAAAGTGGATACCTAATAGTAACTCCAGGGTTTCCTTCCGGTTTTCAGTGAACATCCCGTTTTGCTTCTGAAGAAGCCCCAAACCATTTGAGTGATCCCTAGCAAGGACTTTCTGGAGACGAGCTGCAGAGGGTAATTCAATGATTCCCTCACAGAAGTTTCTCCAGGTAGCCCTTTTGGATCTTCTTAATTCCAGATTATATTCCGTTAAGGCCATCCTATACTCGCCCCATTCCCCGGTGCGTTTAGCCTTATTGAATAACCTTCTAGATTTTTTCCTCAGCTTACTCAGCGCCCCGTTCCACCAAGGGACCAACTTAATGGACTCTCTTCGCTTAACTGGGCAGCTGTTTTCGTAAGCCGAGTGTATAGAATTATGCAGCTGGTTTGAACAAAATTCCAAGCCCTCTGGAGACTCTATGTTCCCCATTACCGAGGGCATTTCTGATTCGAGTGAAACTCTATAGGAGTCCCAATCGGTCAGTTTTGGAATTCTTATCTCCTGCCGCTGCATGGCCTCGGCCGCCAAATCGAATCTGATGTGCAAGTGATCCGATAAGGAGGCCTCTTCAGACACATGCCAATTTTTAACAAAATGACTAAAATGCGGACTAGCGAGGGTCAAATCTAGGACCTCCTGCCTAATCGCATTTATGAAAGTAGGTTTCCTTCCCCTATTGACAATATCTACATTGTTAGTAATTATATACTCAAAAAGGTACTTACCCCTATTATTGATGTTCGTGCTGCCCCACACCGTGTGGTGCGCATTTGCATCGCATCCTATTAGGTAAGCCAGCCCATTGCGCTGGCAATGAGCTATGAGCCGCCTAACTTCGAGAGGAGGTATCATATCCGAGTCTCCAGGAAAGTAGGCGGAGGCCATTATAGCCTCCTGTTTCCCTCTTTCACCCAGAACCTCCACCATTACCGCCACTAAGTCCCTGGAGATGAACTCTGAAATGGGAATAAAATTAATTTGCGAGCTGGCCAAAATGGCCGCCCTTGGACTCTCAGTTCCGTTACAATAAATCAACTTACCCATTTGTTTTGGTATACCTTTAATTTGGTTACCTATTACCCATGGCTCCTGTATTAGAGCCATGCCAATTTTCTGGCAGATAAACCTACGACAAAGGACGTCCGAAGACGCCTTTGCATGATGCAGGTTTATCTGTAGGCAGGTTATGTGTGCCATCACTGCAGCGTCGTCTGCTGAAGGCCTGGATTAGCCTCCTTGCTCGCACTGCCATTGCCAGATGGCGAATCCGTGTCCTCCATCTTACTGCTGCTGTCCACAGCTGACTGAGAGCCACCAGGCTTCACCAGTGGTTTGCGCGAGGTGACCCCTCGCGGGGCCATTCTCCGTACAACCGCTGACGCCTTCCTCTCTCTTTCTCTCCTTCTCCTCGCCTGTCTCCTGGAAAGGGCCGCCACACCAGTGGTTTTAACCACAGGTGTGGCCCCGATAGCCGCCACAGGTGCGGCCCCGATAGCCGCCACAGGTGCGGCCACGATCGCCTTCACAGGTGCAGCCACGATATCCTCCACAGGCTTGACCACTTGGGGCCCGCCCCTGGAACCTGACTTTCCACCACCCTGGCCCCCTTTGGGGTGCAGTTGGACAATCCCAAACTTAAAATTGACTTTGAAATCAATTTGTTTGAGCTTCTCAACCGATGAGTGGTCCATGGAGAACGTGCAAAAAGCTGAAGTGCCTTTCGCCTCTCTCCTGACCACTCTCCAGTTGATCGCCTGCATGCCCTCGTTTTGGCTTCTGATAAAACCCAGAAGCTTATCCGTGGGCAATTCGGCACTGTTTGGGAAGGTACCAAACACGATTCTAGCTCGAGGCAGATTTCCCGCCTCGGCTACAATCAGCTCTGCACCATCCCATGGCTTAATAGTGCCTATGGTCTCCCTGAGCCACTGTACAGTGGCCCGGTCGGCACAGGTCACTACCAGCCAACCAAGCCGAAGCTGACTGCCAAGGAACTTGGGTTTAAGCTCCTTGGCCTCCTGCTCCAGCACCTTATCCAAGATTCCCTCCTGGACAGCTTTAAGCTGCTCTCCAGTGAGGGCAACCTCAGGAAAGCCAGAGGGTAAGATCCCAATGATCTCTGATTCCGCAGCCTGCCTGAAGGTAACTCCAGACCGGACCGCAGAACCCGAGGCCACCAGGACATGTTCTTCCCCCCTGGCCTTTTTTTGTGCCGGTGAAGTCTCGTCATCCGAGCGGTCCCTCTTTGGCGGTTGGGCCGTCGTAGGAGCGCAAGTCTCCTTCCGTGGCCGCACCGCCAGAAGCCTTGTTTCACTACCGGGCGCTTTGCCCTCAGCTAGAAGCTTCCTGTACCGCTTTTTCGCAGCCCCACTCATTTTCACATGAGGAGCCGCAGCAGGTTTGTTGAAGTCAACCTCACCCTTCCGACACTCCCCGACGTCCGCACTTTCCCCTGTTTTCACAGAGGAGATCCCCCCACTTACGGGGGCCTGTTCCTCATCTCCTGAGGTTTCCATATCGGAATTGAGAAGTAAGTTCTCAAACTCCGAACGGATTTCCCCATCCGATGTGCAACCCATTGGGGCTTCCACAGCGGAAAGAGGACCTGAGCCCTCGAAAGCCACCGCAGAATCCTCGCTGGTTCGTGACGCTTTAGGAGCGTTACCATCCTTATCATTATTTTTTATTTTTTTAGGCATTTTATTCCCACGAGTATTTGGGAAATGAAGGTCACCTGTGGGACACCCAGCTACCACAGGAAGGCTAAATAAAACTGGAGGGCGCCTGGTATCCAGAGTCCGCATATTTGGGACTGATTAACCTATCAGTCATTCATCCATCGGCATATGCTGTTCCACCTTAGATTAGGGTTTTTTGTTAAGGTTTTCTCCTTTAGCGCCGTACTTTGGCCTGAGTCAACTAGAACAAAACTGTAATAGACGACATCAGTTACCGACGATTGCCACGTGGAGGCAGTACGTACACCTGCGAATTGTGGCAAGGTTACCCCTACCACAATCGTACTCATCCCGCCAGCTGCCTGAAACATGACCAGAACAGCTCACGTGAAGAGCACCCTACTGAAGGTTACGGAGCTGATCTAATCAGCTGATCCCCCCACCAGCAGACGCCAAATCGTCGTCAATCTGTGTATACTCGTATACGTAAATCGATTGTGTCGTTATAAATTTCGAGTATACATTTTTATTGTTAAATTTTTGCCAAATTATTAATAATTTTTTGTTGTACACAAAATAGTTTTTCTAATCCAAATTTCTTCTCACGTCAGTTGGTGTGTTCAAAGTATATATATGGTACACATACAATTTCTGTTTCTTGATATAGGTGGGAGGGACTTTACATGCAATATTATTAATTATTTGGCTTGTATCCTGATAAAGATTGGTAATTAGTTGTTATGACAATAAAAACTTCGCACATCGTTATACCAATCAAATATTACCACTTTAACAGTGACTTAAAAATGAAATCAGGAAACCACAAAAAAATGGCCTAACACAAAATATATAAAGTTTTCAATTTAGACTGTATAAGCTTTAAGATATCGATCGATACGAAAAAGAAAACTCGTTAGGAAAAATGAAACCGATAGAACAATAAAAATTTTACCAAAAACCAAAGAGAAACATAATTAGTTGAATTCTTAGAAAAAGTACCACACTACCAATCACATCTAATCGTTAAGTCTAGACACGAGTTAGCTAGAATTTTTAATTGCAATCTAGCATAAAGAAAGAACATAAATGTATAGTTTTGAACAGAGCAAAAAATTATTTTATAAAAAAGAATGAGCTGATCTCTTACAACAAAAATTTATTATAATAACCTATAGTTTGGCTTTAAAACAAAATATATTTAATTATTTATAAATATCTTGCTGTGCTTATCCACCCAATTTATATAAACATTTTAAATATTTTATCTAGGACTTCGTTTGTACCTTTATCGTTTATCTGCACGGTCGAATAACCAAAAAAAACAAAAACTAAATTTACCCATCAACTATTTTGGTAAACCATCTCTTTAATATACACACAGTTAACCCTTAAATTTTCTAGGTTACACAACCAACATTCAAAATTTACACACTTTGAGTTTATTATGATATCGAAAAAAGGTCGGGTAACTATTACAATCAATATATGTATGTAGGTAGCTAAAACCAGAAATAGTATATGTATAATTTAATCACTATAATTAGTTTTACCATCTCTTCAGGGCTCAGAGATAGACTCGCTTTTTTTCCAAAAAAATAAGCTCGCACCCAACCTCCCCGCACACAAAAAAAAACCAACATCTTTTTCTAATTAACAACGGCAATACACATAATACAGAACAACAAAATTAAATCGAGTTAAAAAATCTGCCATAAATAACACTTTGCGGATTTTGTGATAACAAGAAATGACAAAAAAAGCCAACGGGGAATCTATATACGCACACATTTTATTGAAGTATTATAGGGCGAATGTATAGAATTTAAAACCGCGAAACATATATAAAAGAATAAAATTCATAAAAATATGTCTTTACGAGAGTATATAAAAGCTTTGTTTATTAATATGTAAAAAAAAAATTTGATTTGATTTGCTTTTTGTATGTACGTGCTTCGATTTATACAAAGAATAGAAAAATTGATTCATCATCATCAGCATAACGTGTAGGATTATTGTATAAATGTTGATACATTGAAATGAATCCTTGTCAATTGGATAACCGATTTAGTATTCAGGAATGTGTGATATTTATATCAACAATTAACCTCTAAATCCCATCGTGTATCTGTACAGCTTCTTAAATCAACTTTTGCCACAATTGATCGGCTTGATGTATTAATCAATCATTGAATTTGAGCTACTAACTCTTGTGAATATAACTACAAAGCAACGATTTTAAATTTTTATTTATTTTTATTTTAAAAATCTTAACTTTATCAAAACAGAAGAAAACGAAATTTTTATCATTATTATATACTGAAACAAAAGAAAAAGAAAAATGACAACAACATCGCATTCTTACATAATAATAAATCGCCTAAGATTGTAAACGCAGACTAAATAAAATAAATATTTAACAAATCAATAATAGTCTTTATGATAACGTACTGAAATTTATTTGATTTAATTTTTGATATGATTTCCCTTTAATTTGGTGGTAAAAAAAAAAATTCTCACGCGAAAATGCTTATAAATGCGCGCAATGTTGAGGCGATAATGTTTTCTTATGCTTGTCAAACATTACACATGCAGATATGTACATATTTGAATGAGTTGTAGAATAAACTACGGAAAATATGAAATTCAGTGAATTTTGCAACTTTATAGTGAGAGAGTACATATATCTCAAGTATATGTTGAGGAACCAACACGCGCCTCTCGTTAAAAACACAACGTCTTATTTTACGATTTTTACGACCGAATAGCGGCTACAAAAGTTTATAAATAAATATTTAACTTTAATAAGGATTTACATTTTTTTTATGTATCGTTCCACTTGAAATAGCCTCGAAAAAAGTTTATTCCCCGAAGGGGGAATTTCTTGTTTCTTTTTGTGTTTTGTTTCAACGTAATAAATTTAATTTATGATATCAAACATAATTTTCATTTAATAATTATGAAAGTTCATACAAACAATTATATACCTACATAAGTCATCATACACTCATCATCCACTTCCCATTGGTAAACCTTCTGGTTCTGCAATTGTGCTCCGATTTCGATGGTTGAGACTTGTAATCGTCATGCCAACGGTCATTTGGATCGCTCAAATATTTTACACATTTCGCAGAAAATTCAATTTTATTGAAAATCAACTGAACTATAGCCCACAAATTCAGAGCCAGAAAAATCGAAAATCTGCAATTGTGTTCCGATTTCGTTGGTTGATACCTCAATCAATAGGCGTTGAGACTTGTAATCGTCATGCCAATGGTCATTTGGATCTCTCAAATATTTCTACACATTTCGTAGAAAATTCAATATTATTGAAAATCAACTAAACTATAGCCCACAAATTCAAAGCCAGGAAAATCGAAAATCTGCAATTGTGTTCCGATTTCGTTGGTTGATACCTCAATCAATAGGCGTTGAGACGTGTAATCGTCATGCCAACGGTCATTTGTATCGCTCCAATATTTCTACACATTTTGCAGAAAATTCAATTTTATTGAAAGTCAACTGAACTATAGCCTACAAATTCAGAGCCAGGAAAATCGAAAATCTGCAATTGTGCTCCGATTTCGATGGTTGATACCTCAATCAATAGGCGTTGAGACTTGTAATCGTCATGCCAACGGTCATTTGTATCGCTCCAATATTTCTACACATTTAGCAGAAAATTCAATTTTATTGAAAATCAACTGAACTATAGCCCACAAATTCAGAGCCAGAAAAATCGAAAATCTGCAATTGTGCTCCGATTTCGATGGTTGATACCTCAATCAATAGGCGTTGAGACGTGTAATCGTCATGCCAACGGTCATTTGTATCGCTCCAATATTTCTACACATTTCGTAGAAAATTCAATTTTATTGAAAATCAACTGAACTATAGCCTACAAATTCAGAGCCAGGAAAATCGAAAATCTGCAATTGTGCTCCGATTTCGATGGTTGATACCTCAATCAATAGGCGTTGAGACTTGTAATCGTCATGCCAACGGTCATTTGTATCGCTCCAATATTTCTACACATTTCGCAGAAAATTCAATTTTATTGAAAATCAACTGAACTATATCCCACAAATTCAGAGCCAGAAAAATCGAAAATCTGCAATTGTGCTCCGATTTCGATGGTTGATACCTCAATCAATAGGCGTTGAGACTTATAATCGTCATGCCAACGGTCATTTGGATCTCCCAAATATTTCTACACATTTCGTAGAAAATTCAATATTATTGAAAATCAACTAAACTATAGCCCACAAATTCAGAGCCAGAAAAATCGAAAATCTGCAATTGTGCTCCGATTTCGATGGTTGATACCTCAATCAATAGGCGTTGAGACGTGTAATCATCATGCCAACGGTCATTTGTATCGCTCCAATATTTCTACACATTTCGCA
The DNA here is from genome assembly GCA_963556165.1 of Tipula helvola. NCBI lineage: Eukaryota > Metazoa > Arthropoda > Insecta > Diptera > Tipulidae > Tipula > Tipula helvola. The sequence continues at coordinate 60,477,758 of OY744482.1, forward strand.
GAAAATTCAATTTTATTGAAAATCAACTGAACTATAGCCTACAAATTCAGAGCCAGGAAAATCGAAAATCTGCAATTGTGCTCCGATTTCGATGGTTGATACCTCAATCAATAGGCGTTGAGACTTGTAATCGTCATGCCAACGGTCATTTGTATCGCTCAAATATTTCTACACATTTTGCAGAAAATTCAATTTTATTGAAAATCAACTGAACTATAGCCCACAAATTCAGAGCCAGAAAAATCGAAAATCTGCAATTGTGCTCCGATTTCGATGGTTGATACCTCAATCAATAGGCGTTGAGACGTGTAATCGTCATGCCAACGGTCATTTGTATCGCTCCAATATTTCTACACATTTTGCAGAAAATTCAATTTTATTGAAAATCAACTGAACTATATCCCACAAATTCAGAGCCAGAAAAATCGAAAATCTGCAATTGTGCTCCGATTTCGATGGTTGATACCTCAATCAATAGGCGTTGAGACTTGTAATCGTCAGGCCAACGGTCATTTGTATCGCTCAAATATTTCTACACATTTCGCAGAAAATTCAATTTTATTGAAAATCAACTGAACTATAGCCCACAAATTCAGAGCCAGAAAAATCGAAAATCTGCAATTGTGCTCCGATTTCGATGGTTGATACCTCAATCAATAGGCGTTGAGACTTGTAATCGTCATGCCAACGGTCATTTGTATCGCTCCAATATTTCTACACATTTCGCAGAAAATTCAATTTTATTGAAAATCAACTGAACTATATCCAACAAATTCAGAGCCAGAAAAATCGAAAATCTGCAATTGTGTTCCGATTTCGATGGTTGATACCTCAATCAATAGGCGTTGAGACCTGTAATCGTCATACCAACGGTTATTTGAATCGCTCAAATGTTTCTACACATTTCGCAGAAAATTCAATTTTATTGAAAATCAACTGAACTATAGTCCACAAATTCAGAGCCAGAAAAATCGAAAATCTGCAATTGTGCTCCGATTTCGATGGTTGATACCTCAATGCAATAGGCGTTGAGACTTGTAATCGTCATGCAACGGTCATTTGTATCGCTCCAATATTTCTACACATTTCGCAGAAAATTCAATTTTATTGAAAATCAACTGAACTATATCCCACAAATTCAGAGCCAGAAAAATCGAAAATCTGCAATTGTGCTCCGATTTCGATGGTTGATACCTCAATCAATAGGCGTTGAGACTTGTAATCGTCATGCCAACGGTCATTTGTATCGCTCAAATATTTCTACACATTTCGCAGAAAATTCAATTTTATTGAAAATCAACTGAACTATAGCCTACAAATTCAGAGCCAGAAAAATCGAAAATCTGCAATTGTGCTCCGATTTCGATGGTTGATACCTCAATCAATAGGCGTTGAGACTTGTAATCGTCATGCCAACGGTCATTTGTATCGCTCAAATATTTCTACACATTTCGCAGAAAATTCAATTTTATTGAAAATCAACTGAACTATAGCCTACAAATTCAGAGCCAGAAAAATCGAAAATCTGCAATTGTGCTCCGATTTCGATGGTTGATACCTCAATCAATAGGCGTTGAGACTTGTAATCGTCATGCCAACGGTCATTTGTATCGCTCAAATATTTCTACACATTTTGCAGAAAATTCAATTTTATTGAAAATCAACTGAACTATAGCCCACAAATTCAGAGCCAGAAAAATCGAAAATCTGCAATTGTGCTCCGATTTCGATGGTTGATACCTCAATCAATAGGCGTTGAGACGTGTAATCGTCATGCCAACGGTCATTTGTATCGCTCCAATATTTCTACACATTTTGCAGAAAATTCAATTTTATTGAAAATCAACTGAACTATAGCCTACAAATTCAGAGCCAGGAAAATCGAAAATCTGCAATTGTGCTCCGATTTCGATGGTTGATACCTCAATCAATAGGCGTTGAGACTTGTAATCGTCATGCCAACGGTCATTTGTATCGCTCAAATATTTCTACACATTTTGCAGAAAATTCAATTTTATTGAAAATCAACTGAACTATAGCCCACAAATTCAGAGCCAGAAAAATCGAAAATCTGCAATTGTGCTCCGATTTTGATGGTTGATACCTCAATCAATAGGCGTTGAGACGTGTAATCGTCATGCCAACGGTCATTTGTATCGCTCCAATATTTCTACACATTTTGCAGAAAATTCAATTTTATTGAAAGTCAACTGAACTATAGCCTACAAATTCAGAGCCAGGAAAATCGAAAATCTGCAATTGTGCTCCGATTTCGATGGTTGATACCTCAATCAATAGGCGTTGAGACTTGTAATCGTCATGCCAACGGTCATTTGTATCGCTCCAATATTTCTACACATTTCGCAGAAAATTCAATTTATTGAAAATCAACTGAACTATATCCCACAAATTCAGAGCCAGAAAAATCGAAAATCTGCAATTGTGCTCCGATTTCGATGGTTGATACCTCAATCAATAGGCGTTGAGACTTGTAATCGTCATGCCAACGGTCATTTGTATCGCTCAAATATTTCTACACATTTCGCAGAAAATTCAATTTTATTGAAAATCAACTGAACTATATCCCACAAATTCAGAGCCAGAAAAATCGAAAATCTGCAATTGTGCTCCGATTTCGATGGTTGATACCTCAATCAATAGGCGTTGAGACTTGTAATCGTCATGCCAACGGTCATTTGTATCGCTCAAATATTTCTACACATTTCGCAGAAAATTCAATTTTATTGAAAATCAACTGAACTATATCCCACAAATTCAGAGCCAGAAAAATCGAAAATCTGCAATTGTGCTCCGATTTCGATGGTTGATACCTCAATCAATAGGCGTTGAGACTTGTAATCGTCATGCCAACGGTCATTTGTATCGCTCCAATATTTCTACACATTTCGCAGAAAATTCAATTTTATTGAAAATCAACTGAACTATATCCCACAAATTCAGAGCCAGAAAAATCGAAAATCTGCAATTGTGCTCCGATTTCGATGGTTGATACCTCAATCAATAGGCGTTGAGACTTGTAATCGTCATGCCAACGGTCATTTGTATCGTTCAAATATTTCTACACATTTCGCAGAAAATTCAATTTTATTGAAAATCAACTGAACTATATCCCACAAATTCAGAGCCAGAAAAATCGAAAATCTGCAATTGTGCTCCGATTTCGATGGTTGATACCTCAATCAATAGGCGTTGAGACTTGTAATCGTCATGCCAACGGTCATTTGTATCGCTCAAATATTTCTACACATTTCGCAGAAAATTCAATTTTATTGAAAATCAACTGAACTATATCCCACAAATTCAGAGCCAGAAAAATCGAAAATCTGCAATTGTGCTCCGATTTCGATGGTTGATACCTCAATCAATAGGCGTTGAGACTTGTAATCGTCATGCCAACGGTCATTTGTATCGCTCCAATATTTCTACACATTTCGCAGAAAATTCAATTTTATTGAAAATCAACTGAACTATATCCCACAAATTCAGAGCCAGAAAAATCGAAAATCTGCAATTGTGCTCCGATTTCGATGGTTGATACCTCAATCAATAGGCGTTGAGACTTGTAATCGTCATGCCAACGGTCATTTGTATCGCTCAAATATTTCTACACATTTCGCAGAAAATTCAATTTTATTGAAAATCAACTGAACTATAGCCTACAAATTCAGAGCCAGGAAAATCGAAAATCTGCAATTGTGCTCCGATTTCGATGGTTGATACCTCAATCAATAGGCGTTGAGACTTGTAATCGTCATGCCAACGGTTATTTGAATCGCTCAAATGTTTCTACACATTTCGCAGAAAATTCAATTTTATTGAAAATCAACTGAACTATATCCCACAAATTCAGAGCCAGAAAAATCGAAAATCTGCAATTGTGCTCCGATTTCGATGGTTGATACCTCAATCAATAGGCGTTGAGACTTGTAATCGTCATGCCAACGGTCATTTGTATCGCTCCAATATTTCTACACATTTCGCAGAAAATTCAATTTTATTGAAAATCAACTGAACTATATCCCACAAATGCAGAGCCAGAAAAATCGAAAATCTGCAATTGTGTTCCGATTTCGATGGTTGATACCTCAATCAATAGGCGTTGAGACCTGTAATCGTCATACCAACGGTTATTTGAATCGCTCAAATGTTTCTACACATTTCGCAGAAAATTCAATTTTATTGAAAATCAACTGAACTATATCCCACAAATTCAGAGCCAGAAAAATCGAAAATCTGCAATTGTGCTCCGATTTCGATGGTTGATACCTCAATCAATAGGCGTTGAGACTTGTAATCGTCATGCCAACGGTCATTTGTATCGCTCCAATATTTCTACACATTTCGCAGAAAATTCAATTTTATTGAAAATCAACTGAACTATATCCCACAAATTCAGAGCCAGAAAAATCGAAAATCTGCAATTGTGTTCCGATTTCGATGGTTGATACCTCAATCAATAGGCGTTGAGACCTGTAATCGTCATACCAACGGTTATTTGAATCGCTCAAATGTTTCTACACATTTCGCAGAAAATTCAATTTTATTGAAAATCAACTGAACTATATCCCACAAATTCAGAGCCAGAAAATCGAAAATCTGCAATTGTGTTCCGATTTCGATGGTTGATACCTCAATCAATAGGCGTTGAGACCTGTAATCGTCATGCCAACGGTTATTTGAATCGCTCAAATGTTTCTACACATTTCGCAGAAAATTCAATTTTATTGAAAATCAACTGAACTATAGCCCACAAATTCAGAGCCAGGAAAATCGAAAATCTGCAATTGTGCTCCGATTTCGATGGTTGATACCTCAATCAATAGGCGTTGAGACTTGTAATCGTCATGCCAACGGTCATTTGTATCGCTCCAATATTTCTACACATTTCGCAGAAAATTCAATTTTATTGAAAATCAACTGAACTATAGCCCACAAATTCAGAGCCAGAAAAATCGAAAATCTGCAATTGTGCTCCGATTTCGATGGTTGATACCTCAATCAATAGGCGTTGAGACTTGTAATCGTCATGCCAACGGTCATTTGTATCGCTCCAATATTTCTACACATTTCGCAGAAAATTCAATTTTATTGAAAATCAACTGAACTATAGCCCACAAATTCAGAGCCAGAAAAATCGAAAATCTGCAATTGTGCTCCGATTTCGATGGTTGATACCTCAATCAATAGGCGTTGAGACGTGTAATCGTCATGCCAACGGTCATTTGTATCGCTCCAATATTTCTACACATTTCGCAGAAAATTCAATTTTATTGAAAATCAACTGAACTATAGCCCACAAATTCAGAGCCAGAAAAATCGAAAATCTGCAATTGTGCTCCGATTTCGATGGTTGATACCTCAATCAATAGGCGTTGAGACTTGTAATCGTCATGCCAACGGTCATTTGTATCGCTCCAATATTTCTACACATTTTGCAGAAAATTCAATTTTATTGAAAATCAACTGAACTATAGCCCACAAATTCAGAGCCAGAAAAATCGAAAATCTGCAATTGTGCTCCGATTTCGATGGTTGATACCTCAATCAATAGGCGTTGAGACGTGTAATCGTCATGCCAACGGTCATTTGTATCGCTCCAATATTTCTACACATTTCGCAGAAAATTCAATTTTATTGAAAATCAACTGAACTATATCCCACAAATGCAGAGCCAGAAAATCGAAAATCTGCAATTGTGTTCCGATTTCGATGGTTGATACCTCAATCAATACTCGTTGAGACCTGTAATCGTCATACCAACGGTTATTTGAATCGCTCAAATGTTTCTACACATTTCGCAGAAAATTCAATTTTATTGAAAATCAACTGAACTATATCCCACAAATTCAGAGCCAGAAAAATCGAAAATCTGCAATTGTGCTCCGATTTCGATGGTTGATACCTCAATCAATAGGCGTTGAGACTTGTAATCGTCATGCCAACGGTCATTTGTATCGCTCCAATATTTCTACACATTTCGCAGAAAATTCAATTTTATTGAAAATCAACTGAACTATATCCCACAAATTCAGAGCCAGAAAAATCGAAAATCTGCAATTGTGCTCCGATTTCGATGGTTGATACCTCAATCAATAGGCGTTGAGACTTGTAATCGTCATGCCAACGGTCATTTGTATCGCTCAAATATTTCTACACATTTCGCAGAAAATTCAATTTTATTGAAAATCAACTGAACTATATCCCACAAATTCAGAGCCAGAAAAATCGAAAATCTGCAATTGTGCTCCGATTTCGATGGTTGATACCTCAATCAATAGGCGTTGAGACTTGTAATCGTCATGCCAACGGTCATTTGTATCGCTCCAATATTTCTACACATTTCGCAGAAAATTCAATTTTATTGAAAATCAACTGAACTATATCCCACAAATTCAGAGCCAGAAAAATCGAAAATCTGCAATTGTGCTCCGATTTCGATGGTTGATACCTCAATCAATAGGCGTTGAGACTTGTAATCGTCATGCCAACGGTCATTTGTATCGTTCAAATATTTCTACACATTTCGCAGAAAATTCAATTTTATTGAAAATCAACTGAACTATATCCCACAAATTCAGAGCCAGAAAAATCGAAAATCTGCAATTGTGCTCCGATTTCGATGGTTGATACCTCAATCAATAGGCGTTGAGACTTGTAATCGTCATGCCAACGGTCATTTGTATCGCTCAAATATTTCTACACATTTCGCAGAAAATTCAATTTTATTGAAAATCAACTGAACTATATCCCACAAATTCAGAGCCAGAAAAATCGAAAATCTGCAATTGTGCTCCGATTTCGATGGTTGATACCTCAATCAATAGGCGTTGAGACTTGTAATCGTCATGCCAACGGTCATTTGTATCGCTCCAATATTTCTACACATTTCGCAGAAAATTCAATTTTATTGAAAATCAACTGAACTATATCCCACAAATTCAGAGCCAGAAAAATCGAAAATCTGCAATTGTGCTCCGATTTCGATGGTTGATACCTCAATCAATAGGCGTTGAGACTTGTAATCGTCATGCCAACGGTCATTTGTATCGCTCAAATATTTCTACACATTTCGCAGAAAATTCAATTTTATTGAAAATCAACTGAACTATAGCCTACAAATTCAGAGCCAGGAAAATCGAAAATCTGCAATTGTGCTCCGATTTCGATGGTTGATACCTCAATCAATAGGCGTTGAGACTTGTAATCGTCATGCCAACGGTTATTTGAATCGCTCAAATGTTTCTACACATTTCGCAGAAAATTCAATTTTATTGAAAATCAACTGAACTATATCCCACAAATTCAGAGCCAGAAAAATCGAAAATCTGCAATTGTGCTCCGATTTCGATGGTTGATACCTCAATCAATAGGCGTTGAGACTTGTAATCGTCATGCCAACGGTCATTTGTATCGCTCCAATATTTCTACACATTTCGCAGAAAATTCAATTTTATTGAAAATCAACTGAACTATATCCCACAAATGCAGAGCCAGAAAAATCGAAAATCTGCAATTGTGTTCCGATTTCGATGGTTGATACCTCAATCAATAGGCGTTGAGACCTGTAATCGTCATACCAACGGTTATTTGAATCGCTCAAATGTTTCTACACATTTCGCAGAAAATTCAATTTTATTGAAAATCAACTGAACTATATCCCACAAATTCAGAGCCAGAAAAATCGAAAATCTGCAATTGTGCTCCGATTTCGATGGTTGATACCTCAATCAATAGGCGTTGAGACTTGTAATCGTCATGCCAACGGTCATTTGTATCGCTCCAATATTTCTACACATTTCGCAGAAAATTCAATTTTATTGAAAATCAACTGAACTATATCCCACAAATTCAGAGCCAGAAAAATCGAAAATCTGCAATTGTGTTCCGATTTCGATGGTTGATACCTCAATCAATAGGCGTTGAGACCTGTAATCGTCATACCAACGGTTATTTGAATCGCTCAAATGTTTCTACACATTTCGCAGAAAATTCAATTTTATTGAAAATCAACTGAACTATATCCCACAAATTCAGAGCCAGAAAAATCGAAAATCTGCAATTGTGTTCCGATTTCGATGGTTGATACCTCAATCAATAGGCGTTGAGACCTGTAATCGTCATACCAACGGTTATTTGAATCGCTCAAATGTTTCTACACATTTCGCAGAAAATTCAATTTTATTGAAAATCAACTGAACTATATCCCACAAATTCAGAGCCAGAAAAATCGAAAATCTGCAATTGTGCTCCGATTTCGATGGTTGATACCTCAATCAATAGGCGTTGAGACTTGTAATCGTCAGGCCAACGGTCATTTGTATCGCTCAAATATTTCTACACATTTCGCAGAAAATTCAATTTTATTGAAAATCAACTGAACTATAGCCCACAAATTCAGAGCCAGAAAAATCGAAAATCTGCAATTGTGCCTCCGATTTCGATGGTTGATACCTCAATCAATAGGCGTTGAGACTTGTAATCGTCATGCCAACGGTCATTTGTATCGCTCAAATATTTCTACACATTTCGCAGAAAATTCAATTTTATTGAAAATCAACTGAACTATAGCCTACAAATTCAGAGCCAGGAAAATCGAAAATCTGCAATTGTGCTCCGATTTCGATGGTTGATACCTCAATCAATAGGCGTTGAGACGTGTAATCGTCATGCCAACGGTCATTTGTATCGCTCCAATATTTCTACACATTTTGCAGAAAATTCAATTTTATTGAAATCAACTGAACTATAGCCTACAAATTCAGAGCCAGAAAAATCGAAAATCTGCAATTGCGCTCCGATTTCGATGGTTGATACCTCAATCAATAGGCGTTGAGACTTGTAATCGTCATGCCAACGGTCATTTGTATCGCTCAAATATTTCTACACATTTCGCAGAAAATTCAATTTTATTGAAAATCAACTGAACTATATCCCACAAATTCAGAGCCAGAAAATCGAAAATCTGCAATTGTGCTCCGATTTCGATGGTTGATACCTCAATCAATAGGCGTTGAGACTTGTAATCGTCATGCCAACGGTCATTTGTATCGCTCCAATATTTCTACACATTTCGCAGAAAATTCAATTTTATTGAAAATCAACTGAACTATATCCCACAAATTCAGAGCCAGAAAAATCGAAAATCTGCAATTGTGCTCCGATTTCGATGGTTGATACCTCAATCAATAGGCGTTGAGACTTGTAATCGTCATGCCAACGGTCATTTGTATCGCTCAAATATTTCTACACATTTTGCAGAAAATTCAATTTTATTGAAAATCAACTGAACTATAGCCTACAAATTCAGAGCCAGAAAAATCGAAAATCTGCAATTGTGCTCCGATTTCGATGGTTGATACCTCAATCAATAGGCGTTGAGACTTGTAATCGTCATGCCAACGGTCATTTGTATCGCTCAAATATTTCTACACATTTCGCAGAAAATTCAATTTTATTGAAAATCAACTGAACTATAGCCCACAAATTCAGAGCCAGAAAAATCGAAAATCTGCAATTGTGCTCCGATTTTGATGGTTGATACCTCAATCAATAGGCGTTGAGACATGTAATCGCCATGCCAACGGTCATTTGTATCGCTCCAATATTTCTACACATTTTGCAGAAAATTCAATTTTATTGAAAATCAACTGAACTATATCCCACAAATTCAGAGCCAGGAAAATCGAAAATCTGCAATTGTGCTCCGATTTTGATGGTTGATACCTCAATCAATAGGCGTTGAGACTTGTAATCGTCATGCCAACGGTCATTTGTATCGCTCCAATATTTCTACACATTTCGCAGAAAATTCAATTTTATTGAAAATCAACTGAACTATATCCCACAAATTCAGAGCCAGAAAAATCGAAAATCTGCAATTGTGCTCCGATTTCGATGGTTGATACCTCAATCAATAGGCGTTGAGACTTGTAATCGTCATGCCAACGGTCATTTGTATCGCTCCAATATTTCTACACATTTTGCAGAAATTTCAATTTTATTGAAAATCAACTGAACTATAGCCCACAAATTCAGAGCCAGAAAAATCGAAAATCTGCAATTGTGCTCCGATTTCGATGGTTGATACCTCAATCAATAGGCGTTGAGACTTGTAATCGTCATGCCAACGGTCATTTGTATCGCTCCAATATTTCTACACATTTTGCAGAAATTTCAATTTTATTGAAAATCAACTGAACTATAGCCCACAAATTCAGAGCCAGAAAAATCGAAAATCTGCAATTGTGCTCCGATTTCGATGGTTGATACCTCAATCAATAGGCGTTGAGACATGTAATCGCCATGCCAACGGTCATTTGTATCGCTCCAATATTTCTACACATTTTGCAGAAAATTCAATTTTATTGAAAATCAACTGAACTATATCCCACAAATTCAGAGCCAGGAAAATCGAAAATCTGCAATTGTGCTCCGATTTTGATGGTTGATACCTCAATCAATAGGCGTTGAGACTTGTAATCGTCATGCCAACGGTCATTTGTATCGCTCCAATATTTCTACACATTTCGCAGAAAATTCAATTTTATTGAAAATCAACTGAACTATATCCCACAAATTCAGAGCCAGAAAAATCGAAAATCTGCAATTGTGCTCCGATTTCGATGGTTGATACCTCAATCAATAGGCGTTGAGACTTGTAATCGTCAGGCCAACGGTTATTTGTATCGCTCAAATATTTCTACACATTTCGCAGAAAATTCAATTTTATTGAAAATCAACTGAACTATAGCCCACAAATTCAGAGCCAGAAAAATCGAAAATCTGCAATTGTGCTCCGATTTCGATGGTTGATACCTCAATCAATAGGCGTTGAGACTTGTAATCGTCATGCCAACGGTCATTTGTATCGCTCCAATATTTCTACACATTTCGCAGAAAATTCAATTTTATTGAAAATCAACTGAACTATATCCCACAAATTCAGAGCCAGAAAAATCGAAAATCTGCAATTGTGCTCCGATTTCGATGGTTGATACCTCAATCAATAGGCGTTGAGACTTGTAATCGTCATGCCAACGGTCATTTGTATCGCTCCAATATTTCTACACATTTTGCAGAAATTTCAATTTTATTGAAAATCAACTGAACTATAGCCCACAAATTCAGAGCCAGAAAAATCGAAAATCTGCAATTGTGCTCCGATTTCGATGGTTGATACCTCAATCAATAGGCGTTGAGACTTGTAATCGTCATGCCAACGGTCATTTGTATCGCTCCAATATTTCTACACATTTTGCAGAAATTTCAATTTTATTGAAAATCAACTGAACTATAGCCCACAAATTCAGAGCCAGAAAAATCGAAAATCTGCAATTGTGCTCCGATTTCGATGGTTGATACCTCAATCAATAGGCGTTGAGACTTGTAATCGTCATGCCAACGGTCATTTGTATCGCTCAAATATTTCTACACATTTCGCAGAAAATTCAATTTTATTGAAAATCAACTGAACTATAGCCCACAAATTCAGAGCCAGAAAAATCGAAAATCTGCAATTGTGCTCCGATTTCGATGGTTGATACCTCAATCAATAGGCGTTGAGACTTGTAATCGTCATGCCAACGGTCATTTGTATCGCTCAAATATTTCTACACATTTCGCAGAAAATTCAATTTTATTGAAAATCAACTGAACTATATCCCACAAATTCAGAGCCAGAAAAATCGAAAATCTGCAATTGTGCTCCGATTTCGATGGTTGATACCTCAATCAATAGGCGTTGAGACTTGTAATCGTCATGCCAACGGTCATTTGTATCGCTCCAATATTTCTACACATTTCGCAGAAAATTCAATTTTATTGAAAATCAACTGAACTATATCCCACAAATTCAGAGCCAGAAAAATCGAAAATCTGCAATTGTGCTCCGATTTCGATGGTTGATACCTCAATCAATAGGCGTTGAGACTTGTAATCGTCATGCCAACGGTCATTTGTATCGCTCAAATATTTCTACACATTTTGCAGAAAATTCAATTTTATTGAAAATCAACTGAACTATAGCCTACAAATTCAGAGCCAGAAAAATCGAAAATCTGCAATTGTGCTCCGATTTCGATGGTTGATACCTCAATCAATAGGCGTTGAGACTTGTAATCGTCATGCCAACGGTCATTTGTATCGCTCAAATATTTCTACACATTTCGCAGAAAATTCAATTTTATTGAAAATCAACTGAACTATAGCCCACAAATTCAGAGCCAGAAAAATCGAAAATCTGCAATTGTGCTCCGATTTTGATGGTTGATACCTCAATCAATAGGCGTTGAGACATGTAATCGCCATGCCAACGGTCATTTGTATCGCTCCAATATTTCTACACATTTTGCAGAAAATTCAATTTTATTGAAAATCAACTGAACTATATCCCACAAATTCAGAGCCAGGAAAATCGAAAATCTGCAATTGTGCTCCGATTTTGATGGTTGATACCTCAATCAATAGGCGTTGAGACTTGTAATCGTCATGCCAACGGTCATTTGTATCGCTCCAATATTTCTACACATTTCGCAGAAAATTCAATTTTATTGAAAATCAACTGAACTATATCCCACAAATTCAGAGCCAGAAAAATCGAAAATCTGCAATTGTGCTCCGATTTCGATGGTTGATACCTCATCAATAGGCGTTGAGACTTGTAATCGTCATGCCAACGGTCATTTGTATCGCTCCAATATTTCTACACATTTTGCAGAAATTTCAATTTTATTGAAAATCAACTGAACTATAGCCCACAAATTCAGAGCCAGAAAAATCGAAAATCTGCAATTGTGCTCCGATTTCGATGGTTGATACCTCAATCAATAGGCGTTGAGACTTGTAATCGTCATGCCAACGGTCATTTGTATCGCTCAAATATTTCTACACATTTCGCAGAAAATTCAATTTTATTGAAAATCAACTGAACTATAGCCTACAAATTCAGAGCCAGAAAAATCGAAAATCTGCAATTGTGCTCCGATTTCGATGGTTGATACCTCAATCAATAGGCGTTGAGACTTGTAATCGTCATGCCAACGGTCATTTGTATCGCTCAAATATTTCTACACATTTCGCAGAAAATTCAATTTTATTGAAAATCAACTGAACTATAGCCTACAAATTCAGAGCCAGAAAAATCGAAAATCTGCAATTGTGCTCCGATTTCGATGGTTGATACCTCAATCAATAGGCGTTGAGACTTGTGATCGTCATGCCAACGGTCATTTGTATCGCTCAAATATTTCTACACATTTCGCAGAAAATTCAATTTTATTGAAAATCAACTGAACTATATCCCACAAATTCAGAGCCAGAAAAATCGAAAATCTGCAATTGTGCTCCGATTTCGATGGTTGATACCTCAATCAATAGGCGTTGAGACTTGTAATCGTCATGCCAACGGTCATTTGTATCGCTCCAATATTTCTACACATTTAGCAGAAAATTCAATTTTATTGAAAATCAACTGAACTATATCCCACAAATTCAGAGCCAGAAAAATCGAAAATCTGCAATTGTGCTCCGATTTCGATGGTTGATACCTCAATCAATAGGCGTTGAGACTTGTAATCGTCATGCCAACGGTCATTTGTATCGCTCAAATATTTCTACACATTTCGCAGAAAATTCAATTTTATTGAAAATCAACTGAACTATATCCCACAAATTCAGAGCCAGAAAAATCGAAAATCTGCAATTGTGCTCCGATTTTGATGGTTGATACCTCAATCAATAGGCGTTGAGACGTGTAATCGTCATGCCAACGGTCATTTGTATCGCTCCAATATTTCTACACATTTTGCAGAAAATTCAATTTTATTGAAAATCAACTGAACTATAGCCTACAAATTCAGAGCCAGGAAAATCGAAAATCTGCAATTGTGCTCCGATTTCGATGGTTGATACCTCAATCAATAGGCGTTGAGACGTGTAATCGTCATGCCAACGGTCATTTGTATCGCTCCAATATTTCTACACATTTCGCAGAAAATTCAATTTTATTGAAAATCAACTGAACTATAGCCTACAAATTCAGACCCAGAAAAATCAAAAATCTGCAATTGTGCTCCGATTTCGATGGTTGATACCTCAATCAATAGGCGTTGAGACTTGTAATCGTCATGCCAACGGTCATTTGTATCGCTCAAATATTTCTACACATTTCGCAGAAAATTCAATTTTATTGAAAATCAACTGAACTATAGCCCACAAATTCAGAGCCAGAAAAATCGAAAATCTGCAATTGTGCTCCGATTTTGATGGTTGATACCTCAATCAATAGGCGTTGAGACATGTAATCGCCATGCCAACGGTCATTTGTATCGCTCCAATATTTCTACACATTTTGCAGAAAATTCAATTTTATTGAAAATCAACTGAACTATATCCCACAAATTCAGAGCCAGGAAAATCGAAAATCTGCAATTGTGCTCCGATTTGATGGTTGATACCTCAATCAATAGGCGTTGAGACTTGTAATCGTCATGCCAACGGTCATTTGTATCGCTCCAATATTTCTACACATTTCGCAGAAAATTCAATTTTATTGAAAATCAACTGAACTATATCCCACAAATTCAGAGCCAGAAAAATCGAAAATCTGCAATTGTGCTCCGATTTCGATGGTTGATACCTCAATCAATAGGCGTTGAGACTTGTAATCGTCATGCCAACGGTCATTTGTATCGCTCCAATATTTCTACACATTTTGCAGAAATTTCAATTTTATTGAAAATCAACTGAACTATAGCCCACAAATTCAGAGCCAGAAAAATCGAAAATCTGCAATTGTGCTCCGATTTCGATGGTTGATACCTCAATCAATAGGCGTTGAGACTTGTAATCGTCATGCCAACGGTCATTTGTATCGCTCCAATATTTCTACACATTTTGCAGAAATTTCAATTTTATTGAAAATCAACTGAACTATAGCCCACAAATTCAGAGCCAGAAAAATCGAAAATCTGCAATTGTGCTCCGATTTCGATGGTTGATACCTCAATCAATAGGCGTTGAGACATGTAATCGCCATGCCAACGGTCATTTGTATCGCTCCAATATTTCTACACATTTTGCAGAAAATTCAATTTTATTGAAAATCAACTGAACTATATCCCACAAATTCAGAGCCAGGAAAATCGAAAATCTGCAATTGTGCTCCGATTTTGATGGTTGATACCTCAATCAATAGGCGTTGAGACTTGTAATCGTCATGCCAACGGTCATTTGTATCGCTCCAATATTTCTACACATTTCGCAGAAAATTCAATTTTATTGAAAATCAACTGAACTATATCCCACAAATTCAGAGCCAGAAAAATCGAAAATCTGCAATTGTGCTCCGATTTCGATGGTTGATACCTCAATCAATAGGCGTTGAGACTTGTAATCGTCAGGCCAACGGTTATTTGTATCGCTCAAATATTTCTACACATTTCGCAGAAAATTCAATTTTATTGAAAATCAACTGAACTATAGCCCACAAATTCAGAGCCAGAAAAATCGAAAATCTGCAATTGTGCTCCGATTTCGATGGTTGATACCTCAATCAATAGGCGTTGAGACTTGTAATCGTCATGCCAACGGTCATTTGTATCGCTCCAATATTTCTACACATTTCGCAGAAAATTCAATTTTATTGAAAATCAACTGAACTATATCCCACAAATTCAGAGCCAGAAAAATCGAAAATCTGCAATTGTGCTCCGATTTCGATGGTTGATACCTCAATCAATAGGCGTTGAGACTTGTAATCGTCATGCCAACGGTCATTTGTATCGCTCCAATATTTCTACACATTTTGCAGAAATTTCAATTTTATTGAAAATCAACTGAACTATAGCCCACAAATTCAGAGCCAGAAAAATCGAAAATCTGCAATTGTGCTCCGATTTCGATGGTTGATACCTCAATCAATAGGCGTTGAGACTTGTAATCGTCATGCCAACGGTCATTTGTATCGCTCCAATATTTCTACACATTTTGCAGAAATTTCAATTTTATTGAAAATCAACTGAACTATAGCCCACAAATTCAGAGCCAGAAAAATCGAAAATCTGCAATTGTGCTCCGATTTCGATGGTTGATACCTCAATCAATAGGCGTTGAGACTTGTAATCGTCATGCCAACGGTCATTTGTATCGCTCAAATATTTCTACACATTTCGCAGAAAATTCAATTTTATTGAAAATCAACTGAACTATAGCCCACAAATTCAGAGCCAGAAAAATCGAAAATCTGCAATTGTGCTCCGATTTCGATGGTTGATACCTCAATCAATAGGCGTTGAGACTTGTAATCGTCATGCCAACGGTCATTTGTATCGCTCAAATATTTCTACACATTTCGCAGAAAATTCAATTTTATTGAAAATCAACTGAACTATATCCCACAAATTCAGAGCCAGAAAAATCGAAAATCTGCAATTGTGCTCCGATTTCGATGGTTGATACCTCAATCAATAGGCGTTGAGACTTGTAATCGTCATGCCAACGGTCATTTGTATCGCTCCAATATTTCTACACATTTCGCAGAAAATTCAATTTTATTGAAAATCAACTGAACTATATCCCACAAATTCAGAGCCAGAAAAATCGAAAATCTGCAATTGTGCTCCGATTTCGATGGTTGATACCTCAATCAATAGGCGTTGAGACTTGTAATCGTCATGCCAACGGTCATTTGTATCGCTCAAATATTTCTACACATTTTGCAGAAAATTCAATTTTATTGAAAATCAACTGAACTATAGCCTACAAATTCAGAGCCAGAAAAATCGAAAATCTGCAATTGTGCTCCGATTTCGATGGTTGATACCTCAATCAATAGGCGTTGAGACTTGTAATCGTCATGCCAACGGTCATTTGTATCGCTCAAATATTTCTACACATTTCGCAGAAAATTCAATTTTATTGAAAATCAACTGAACTATAGCCCACAAATTCAGAGCCAGAAAAATCGAAAATCTGCAATTGTGCTCCGATTTTGATGGTTGATACCTCAATCAATAGGCGTTGAGACATGTAATCGCCATGCCAACGGTCATTTGTATCGCTCCAATATTTCTACACATTTTGCAGAAAATTCAATTTTATTGAAAATCAACTGAACTATATCCCACAAATTCAGAGCCAGGAAAATCGAAAATCTGCAATTGTGCTCCGATTTTGATGGTTGATACCTCAATCAATAGGCGTTGAGACTTGTAATCGTCATGCCAACGGTCATTTGTATCGCTCCAATATTTCTACACATTTCGCAGAAAATTCAATTTTATTGAAAATCAACTGAACTATAGCCCACAAATTCAGAGCCAGAAAAATCGAAAATCTGCAATTGTGCTCCGATTTCGATGGTTGATACCTCAATCAATAGGCGTTGAGACTTGTAATCGTCATGCCAACGGTCATTTGTATCGCTCAAATATTTCTACACATTTCGCAGAAAATTCAATTTTATTGAAAATCAACTGAACTATAGCCTACAAATTCAGAGCCAGAAAAATCGAAAATCTGCAATTGTGCTCCGATTTCGATGGTTGATACCTCAATCAATAGGCGTTGAGACTTGTAATCGTCATGCCAACGGTCATTTGTATCGCTCCAATATTTCTACACATTTCGCAGAAAATTCAATTTTATTGAAAATCAACTGAACTATAGCCCACAAATTCAGAGCCAGAAAAATCGAAAATCTGCAATTGTGCTCCGATTTCGATGGTTGATACCTCAATCAATAGGCGTTGAGACTTGTAATCGTCATGCCAACGGTCATTTGTATCGCTCAAATATTTCTACACATTTCGCAGAAAATTCAATTTTATTGAAAATCAACTGAACTATAGCCTACAAATTCAGAGCCAGAAAAATCGAAAATCTGCAATTGTGCTCCGATTTCGATGGTTGATACCTCAATCAATAGGCGTTGAGACTTGTAATCGTCATGCCAACGGTCATTTGTATCGCTCAAATATTTCTACACATTTCGCAGAAAATTCAATTTTATTGAAAATCAACTGAACTATAGCCTACAAATTCAGAGCCAGAAAAATCGAAAATCTGCAATTGTGCTCCGATTTCGATGGTTGATACCTCAATCAATAGGCGTTGAGACTTGTAATCGTCATGCCAACGGTCATTTGTATCGCTCCAATATTTCTACACATTTTGCAGAAAATTCAATTTTATTGAAAATCAACTGAACTATATCCCACAAATTCAGAGCCAGGAAAATCGAAAATCTGCAATTGTGCTCCGATTTTGATGGTTGATACCTCAATCAATAGGCGTTGAGACTTGTAATCGTCATGCCAACGGTCATTTGTATCGCTCCAATATTTCTACACATTTCGCAGAAAATTCAATTTTATTGAAAATCAACTGAACTATAGCCCACAAATTCAGAGCCAGAAAAATCGAAAATCTGCAATTGTGCTCCGATTTCGATGGTTGATACCTCAATCAATAGGCGTTGAGACTTGTAATCGTCATGCCAACGGTCATTTGTATCGCTCAAATATTTCTACACATTTCGCAGAAAATTCAATTTTATTGAAAATCAACTGAACTATAGCCTACAAATTCAGAGCCAGAAAAATCGAAAATCTGCAATTGTGCTCCGATTTCGATGGTTGATACCTCAATCAATAGGCGTTGAGACTTGTAATCGTCATGCCAACGGTCATTTGTATCGCTCAAATATTTCTACACATTTCGCAGAAAATTCAATTTTATTGAAAATCAACTGAACTATAGCCCACAAATTCAGAGCCAGAAAAATCGAAAATCTGCAATTGTGCTCCGATTTTGATGGTTGATACCTCAATCAATAGGCGTTGAGACATGTAATCGCCATGCCAACGGTCATTTGTATCGCTCCAATATTTCTACACATTTTGCAGAAAATTCAATTTTATTGAAAATCAACTGAACTATATCCCACAAATTCAGAGCCAGGAAAATCGAAAATCTGCAATTGTGCTCCGATTTTGATGGTTGATACCTCAATCAATAGGCGTTGAGACTTGTAATCGTCATGCCAACGGTCATTTGTATCGCTCCAATATTTCTACACATTTCGCAGAAAATTCAATTTTATTGAAAATCAACTGAACTATAGCCCACAAATTCAGAGCCAGAAAAATCGAAAATCTGCAATTGTGCTCCGATTTCGATGGTTGATACCTCAATCAATAGGCGTTGAGACTTGTAATCGTCATGCCAACGGTCATTTGTATCGCTCAAATATTTCTACACATTTCGCAGAAAATTCAATTTTATTGAAAATCAACTGAACTATAGCCTACAAATTCAGAGCCAGAAAAATCGAAAATCTGCAATTGTGCTCCGATTTCGATGGTTGATACCTCAATCAATAGGCGTTGAGACTTGTAATCGTCATGCCAACGGTCATTTGTATCGCTCAAATATTTCTACACATTTCGCAGAAAATTCAATTTTATTGAAAATCAACTGAACTATAGCCTACAAATTCAGAGCCAGAAAAATCGAAAATCTGCAATTGTGCTCCGATTTCGATGGTTGATACCTCAATCAATAGGCGTTGAGACTTGTAATCGTCATGCCAACGGTCATTTGTATCGCTCCAATATTTCTACACATTTTGCAGAAATTTCAATTTTATTGAAAATCAACTGAACTATAGCCCACAAATTCAGAGCCAGAAAAATCGAAAATCTGCAATTGTGCTCCGATTTCGATGGTTGATACCTCAATCAATAGGCGTTGAGACTTGTAATCGTCATGCCAACGGTCATTTGTATCGCTCAAATATTTCTACACATTTCGCAGAAAATTCAATTTTATTGAAAATCAACTGAACTATAGCCTACAAATTCAGAGCCAGAAAAATCGAAAATCTGCAATTGTGCTCCGATTTCGATGGTTGATACCTCAATCAATAGGCGTTGAGACTTGTAATCGTCATGCCAACGGTCATTTGTATCGCTCAAATATTTCTACACATTTCGCAGAAAATTCAATTTTATTGAAAATCAACTGAACTATAGCCTACAAATTCAGAGCCAGAAAAATCGAAAATCTGCAATTGTGCTCCGATTTCGATGGTTGATACCTCAATCAATAGGCGTTGAGACTTGTAATCGTCATGCCAACGGTCATTTGTATCGCTCCAATATTTCTACACATTTTGCAGAAATTTCAATTTTATTGAAAATCAACTGAACTATAGCCCACAAATTCAGAGCCAGAAAAATCGAAAATCTGCAATTGTGCTCCGATTTCGATGGTTGATACCTCAATCAATAGGCGTTGAGACTTGTAATCGTCATGCCAACGGTCATTTGTATCGCTCAAATATTTCTACACATTTCGCAGAAAATTCAATTTTATTGAAAATCAACTGAACTATAGCCTACAAATTCAGAGCCAGAAAAATCGAAAATCTGCAATTGTGCTCCGATTTCGATGGTTGATACCTCAATCAATAGGCGTTGAGACTTGTAATCGTCATGCCAACGGTCATTTGTATCGCTCAAATATTTCTACACATTTCGCAGAAAATTCAATTTTATTGAAAATCAACTGAACTATAGCCTACAAATTCAGAGCCAGAAAAATCGAAAATCTGCAATTGTGCTCCGATTTCGATGGTTGATACCTCAATCAATAGGCGTTGAGACTTGTAATCGTCATGCCAACGGTCATTTGTATCGCTCAAATATTTCTACACATTTCGCAGAAAATTCAATTTTATTGAAAATCAACTGAACTATATCCCACAAATTCAGAGCCAGAAAAATCGAAAATCTGCAATTGTGCTCCGATTTCGATGGTTGATACCTCAATCAATAGGCGTTGAGACTTGTAATCGTCATGCCAACGGTCATTTGTATCGCTCCAATATTTCTACACATTTAGCAGAAAATTCAATTTTATTGAAAATCAACTGAACTATATCCCACAAATTCAGAGCCAGAAAAATCGAAAATCTGCAATTGTGCTCCGATTTCGATGGTTGATACCTCAATCAATAGGCGTTGAGACTTGTAATCGTCATGCCAACGGTCATTTGTATCGCTCAAATATTTCTACACATTTCGCAGAAAATTCAATTTTATTGAAAATCAACTGAACTATATCCCACAAATTCAGAGCCAGAAAAATCGAAAATCTGCAATTGTGCTCCGATTTTGATGGTTGATACCTCAATCAATAGGCGTTGAGACGTGTAATCGTCATGCCAACGGTCATTTGTATCGCTCCAATATTTCTACACATTTTGCAGAAAATTCAATTTTATTGAAAATCAACTGAACTATAGCCTACAAATTCAGAGCCAGGAAAATCGAAAATCTGCAATTGTGCTCCGATTTCGATGGTTGATACCTCAATCAATAGGCGTTGAGACGTGTAATCGTCATGCCAACGGTCATTTGTATCGCTCCAATATTTCTACACATTTCGCAGAAAATTCAATTTTATTGAAAATCAACTGAACTATAGCCTACAAATTCAGACCCAGAAAAATCAAAAATCTGCAATTGTGCTCCGATTTCGATGGTTGATACCTCAATCAATAGGCGTTGAGACTTGTAATCGTCATGCCAACGGTCATTTGTATCGCTCAAATATTTCTACACATTTCGCAGAAAATTCAATTTTATTGAAAATCAACTGAACTATAGCCTACAAATTCAGAGCCAGGAAAATCGAAAATCTGCAATTGTGCTCCGATTTCGATGGTTGATACCTCAATCAATAGGCGTTGAGACGTGTAATCGTCATGCCAACGGTCATTTGTATCGCTCCAATATTTCTACACATTTTGCAGAAAATTCAATTTTATTGAAAATCAACTGAACTATAGCCTACAAATTCAGAGCCAGAAAAATCGAAAATCTGCAATTGCGCTCCGATTTCGATGGTTGATACCTCAATCAATAGGCGTTGAGACTTGTAATCGTCATGCCAACGGTCATTTGTATCGCTCAAATATTTCTACACATTTCGCAGAAAATTCAATTTTATTGAAAATCAACTGAACTATATCCCACAAATTCAGAGCCAGAAAAATCGAAAATCTGCAATTGTGCTCCGATTTCGATGGTTGATACCTCAATCAATAGGCGTTGAGACTTGTAATCGTCATGCCAACGGTCATTTGTATCGCTCCAATATTTCTACACATTTCGCAGAAAATTCAATTTTATTGAAAATCAACTGAACTATATCCCACAAATTCAGAGCCAGAAAAATCGAAAATCTGCAATTGTGCTCCGATTTCGATGGTTGATACCTCAATCAATAGGCGTTGAGACTTGTAATCGTCATGCCAACGGTCATTTGTATCGCTCAAATATTTCTACACATTTTGCAGAAAATTCAATTTTATTGAAAATCAACTGAACTATAGCCTACAAATTCAGAGCCAGAAAAATCGAAAATCTGCAATTGTGCTCCGATTTCGATGGTTGATACCTCAATCAATAGGCGTTGAGACTTGTAATCGTCATGCCAACGGTCATTTGTATCGCTCAAATATTTCTACACATTTCGCAGAAAATTCAATTTTATTGAAAATCAACTGAACTATAGCCCACAAATTCAGAGCCAGAAAAATCGAAAATCTGCAATTGTGCTCCGATTTTGATGGTTGATACCTCAATCAATAGGCGTTGAGACATGTAATCGCCATGCCAACGGTCATTTGTATCGCTCCAATATTTCTACACATTTTGCAGAAAATTCAATTTTATTGAAAATCAACTGAACTATATCCCACAAATTCAGAGCCAGGAAAATCGAAAATCTGCAATTGTGCTCCGATTTTGATGGTTGATACCTCAATCAATAGGCGTTGAGACTTGTAATCGTCATGCCAACGGTCATTTGTATCGCTCCAATATTTCTACACATTTCGCAGAAAATTCAATTTTATTGAAAATCAACTGAACTATATCCCACAAATTCAGAGCCAGAAAAATCGAAAATCTGCAATTGTGCTCCGATTTCGATGGTTGATACCTCAATCAATAGGCGTTGAGACTTGTAATCGTCATGCCAACGGTCATTTGTATCGCTCCAATATTTCTACACATTTTGCAGAAATTTCAATTTTATTGAAAATCAACTGAACTATAGCCCACAAATTCAGAGCCAGAAAAATCGAAAATCTGCAATTGTGCTCCGATTTCGATGGTTGATACCTCAATCAATAGGCGTTGAGACTTGTAATCGTCATGCCAACGGTCATTTGTATCGCTCCAATATTTCTACACATTTTGCAGAAATTTCAATTTTATTGAAAATCAACTGAACTATAGCCCACAAATTCAGAGCCAGAAAAATCGAAAATCTGCAATTGTGCTCCGATTTCGATGGTTGATACCTCAATCAATAGGCGTTGAGACATGTAATCGCCATGCCAACGGTCATTTGTATCGCTCCAATATTTCTACACATTTTGCAGAAAATTCAATTTTATTGAAAATCAACTGAACTATATCCCACAAATTCAGAGCCAGGAAAATCGAAAATCTGCAATTGTGCTCCGATTTTGATGGTTGATACCTCAATCAATAGGCGTTGAGACTTGTAATCGTCATGCCAACGGTCATTTGTATCGCTCCAATATTTCTACACATTTCGCAGAAAATTCAATTTTATTGAAAATCAACTGAACTATATCCCACAAATTCAGAGCCAGAAAAATCGAAAATCTGCAATTGTGCTCCGATTTCGATGGTTGATACCTCAATCAATAGGCGTTGAGACTTGTAATCGTCAGGCCAACGGTTATTTGTATCGCTCAAATATTTCTACACATTTCGCAGAAAATTCAATTTTATTGAAAATCAACTGAACTATAGCCCACAAATTCAGAGCCAGAAAAATCGAAAATCTGCAATTGTGCTCCGATTTCGATGGTTGATACCTCAATCAATAGGCGTTGAGACTTGTAATCGTCATGCCAACGGTCATTTGTATCGCTCCAATATTTCTACACATTTCGCAGAAAATTCAATTTTATTGAAAATCAACTGAACTATATCCCACAAATTCAGAGCCAGAAAAATCGAAAATCTGCAATTGTGCTCCGATTTCGATGGTTGATACCTCAATCAATAGGCGTTGAGACTTGTAATCGTCATGCCAACGGTCATTTGTATCGCTCCAATATTTCTACACATTTTGCAGAAATTTCAATTTTATTGAAAATCAACTGAACTATAGCCCACAAATTCAGAGCCAGAAAAATCGAAAATCTGCAATTGTGCTCCGATTTCGATGGTTGATACCTCAATCAATAGGCGTTGAGACTTGTAATCGTCATGCCAACGGTCATTTGTATCGCTCCAATATTTCTACACATTTTGCAGAAATTTCAATTTTATTGAAAATCAACTGAACTATAGCCCACAAATTCAGAGCCAGAAAAATCGAAAATCTGCAATTGTGCTCCGATTTCGATGGTTGATACCTCAATCAATAGGCGTTGAGACTTGTAATCGTCATGCCAACGGTCATTTGTATCGCTCAAATATTTCTACACATTTCGCAGAAAATTCAATTTTATTGAAAATCAACTGAACTATAGCCCACAAATTCAGAGCCAGAAAAATCGAAAATCTGCAATTGTGCTCCGATTTCGATGGTTGATACCTCAATCAATAGGCGTTGAGACATGTAATCGCCATGCCAACGGTCATTTGTATCGCTCCAATATTTCTACACATTTTGCAGAAAATTCAATTTTATTGAAAATCAACTGAACTATATCCCACAAATTCAGAGCCAGGAAAATCGAAAATCTGCAATTGTGCTCCGATTTCGATGGTTGATACCTCAATCAATAGGCGTTGAGACTTGTAATCGTCATGCCAACGGTCATTTGTATCGCTCCAATATTTCTACACATTTCGCAGAAAATTCAATTTTATTGAAAATCAACTGAACTATAGCCCACAAATTCAGAGCCAGAAAAATCGAAAATCTGCAATTGTGCTCCGATTTCGATGGTTGATACCTCAATCAATAGGCGTTGAGACTTGTAATCGTCATGCCAACGGTCATTTGTATCGCTCCAATATTTCTACACATTTCGCAGAAAATTCAATTTTATTGAAAATCAACTGAACTATATCCCACAAATTCAGAGCCAGAAAAATCGAAAATCTGCAATTGTGTTCCGATTTAGATGGTTGATACCTCAATCAATAGGCGTTGAGACCTGTAATCGTCATACCAACGGTTATTTGAATCGCTCAAATGTTTCTACACATTTCGCAGAAAATTCAATTTTATTGAAAATCAACTGAACTATAGCCCACAAATTCAGAGCCAGGAAAATCGAAAATCTGCAATTGTGCTCCGATTCAATTTTATTGAAAATCAACTGAACTATAGCCTACAAATTCAGAGCCAGGAAAATCGAAAATCTGCAATTGTGCTCCGATTTCGATGGTTGATACCTCAATCAATAGGCGTTGAGACTTGTAATCGTCATGCCAACGGTCATTTGTATCGCTCAAATATTTCTACACATTTCGCAGAAAATTCAATTTTATTGAAAATCAACTGAACTATAGCCTACAAATTCAGAGCCAGGAAAATCGAAAATCTGCAATTGTGCTCCGATTTCGATGGTTGATACCTCAATCAATAGGCGTTGAGACGTGTAATCGTCATGCCAACGGTCATTTGTATCGCTCCAATATTTCTACACATTTCGCAGAAAATTCAATTTTATTGAAAATCAACTGAACTATAGCCTACAAATTCAGAGCCAGAAAAATCGAAAATCTGCAATTGTGCTCCGATTTCGATGGTTGATACCTCAATCAATAGGCGTTGAGACTTGTAATCGTCATGCCAACGGTCATTTGTATCGCTCCAATATTTCTACACATTTCGCAGAAAATTCAATTTTATTGAAAATCAACTGAACTATATCCCACAAATTCAGAGCCAGAAAAATCGAAAATCTGCAATTGTGCTCCGATTTCGATGGTTGATACCTCAATCAATAGGCGTTGAGACTTGTAATCGTCATGCCAACGGTCATTTGTATCGCTCCAATATTTCTACACATTTAGCAGAAAATTCAATTTTATTGAAAATCAACTGAACTATATCCCACAAATTCAGAGCCAGAAAAATCGAAAATCTGCAATTGTGCTCCGATTTCGATGGTTGATACCTCAATCAATAGGCGTTGAGACTTGTAATCGTCATGCCAACGGTCATTTGTATCGCTCAAATATTTCTACACATTTCGCAGAAAATTCAATTTTATTGAAAATCAACTGAACTATAGCCCACAAATTCAGAGCCAGAAAAATCGAAAATCTGCAATTGTGCTCCGATTTCGATGGTTGATACCTCAATCAATAGGCGTTGAGACTTGTAATCGCCATGCCAACGGTCATTTGTATCGCTCCAATATTTCTACACATTTTGCAGAAAATTCAATTTTATTGAAAATCAACTGAACTATATCCCACAAATTCAGAGCCAGAAAAATCGAAAATCTGCAATTGTGCTCCGATTTTGATGGTTGATACCTCAATCAATAGGCGTTGAGACGTGTAATCGTCATGCCAACGGTCATTTGTATCGCTCCAATATTTCTACACATTTTGCAGAAAATTCAATTTTATTGAAAATCAACTGAACTATAGCCTACAAATTCAGAGCCAGGAAAATCGAAAATCTGCAATTGTGCTCCGATTTCGATGGTTGATACCTCAATCAATAGGCGTTGAGACGTGTAATCATCATGCCAACGGTCATTTGTATCGCTCCAATATTTCTACACATTTTGCAGAAAATTCAATTTTATTGAAAATCAACTGAACTATAGCCTACAAATTCAGAGCCAGGAAAATCGAAAATCTGCAATTGTGCTCCGATTTCGATGGTTGATACCTCAATCAATAGGCGTTGAGACTTGTAATCGTCATGCCAACGGTCATTTGTATCGCTCCAATATTTCTACACATTTTGCAGAAAATTCAATTTTATTGAAAATCAACTGAACTATAGCCTACAAATTCAGAGCCAGGAAAATCGAAAATCTGCAATTGTGCTCCGATTTCGATGGTTGATACCTCAATCAATAGGCGTTGAGACGTGTAATCATCATGCCAACGGTCATTTGTATCGCTCCAATATTTCTACACATTTTGCAGAAAATTCAATTTTATTGAAAATCAACTGAACTATAGCCTACAAATTCAGAGCCAGGAAAATCGAAAATCTGCAATTGTGCTCCGATTTCGATGGTTGATACCTCAATCAATAGGCGTTGAGACGTGTAATCATCATGCCAACGGTCATTTGTATCGCTCCAATATTTCTACACATTTTGCAGAAAATTCAATTTTATTGAAAATCAACTGAACTATAGCCTACAAATTCAGAGCCAGAAAAATCGAAAATCTGCAATTGCGCTCCGATTTCGATGGTTGATACCTCAATCAATAGGCGTTGAGACTTGTAATCGTCATGCCAACGGTCATTTGTATCGCTCCAATATTTCTACACATTTTGCAGAAAATTCAATTTTATTGAAAATCAACTGAACTATAGCCTACAAATTCAGAGCCAGGAAAATCGAAAATCTGCAATTGTGCTCCGATTTCGATGGTTGATACCTCAATCAATAGGCGTTGAGACTTGTAATCGTCATGCCAACGGTCATTTGTATCGCTCCAATATTTCTACACATTTCGCAGAAAATTCAATTTTATTGAAAATCAACTGAACTATATCCCACAAATTCAGAGCCAGAAAAATCGAAAATCTGCAATTGTGCTCCGATTTCGATGGTTGATACCTCAATCAATAGGCGTTGAGACTTGTAATCGTCATGCCAACGGTCATTTGTATCGCTCCAATATTTCTACACATTTAGCAGAAAATTCAATTTTATTGAAAATCAACTGAACTATATCCCACAAATTCAGAGCCAGAAAAATCGAAAATCTGCAATTGTGCTCCGATTTCGATGGTTGATACCTCAATCAATAGGCGTTGAGACTTGTAATCGTCATGCCAACGGTCATTTGTATCGCTCAAATATTTCTACACATTTCGCAGAAAATTCAATTTTATTGAAAATCAACTGAACTATAGCCCACAAATTCAGAGCCAGAAAAATCGAAAATCTGCAATTGTGCTCCGATTTCGATGGTTGATACCTCAATCAATAGGCGTTGAGACTTGTAATCGCCATGCCAACGGTCATTTGTATCGCTCCAATATTTCTACACATTTTGCAGAAAATTCAATTTTATTGAAAATCAACTGAACTATATCCCACAAATTCAGAGCCAGAAAAATCGAAAATCTGCAATTGTGCTCCGATTTTGATGGTTGATACCTCAATCAATAGGCGTTGAGACGTGTAATCGTCATGCCAACGGTCATTTGTATCGCTCCAATATTTCTACACATTTTGCAGAAAATTCAATTTTATTGAAAATCAACTGAACTATAGCCTACAAATTCAGAGCCAGGAAAATCGAAAATCTGCAATTGTGCTCCGATTTCGATGGTTGATACCTCAATCAATAGGCGTTGAGACGTGTAATCATCATGCCAACGGTCATTTGTATCGCTCCAATATTTCTACACATTTTGCAGAAAATTCAATTTTATTGAAAATCAACTGAACTATAGCCTACAAATTCAGAGCCAGGAAAATCGAAAATCTGCAATTGTGCTCCGATTTCGATGGTTGATACCTCAATCAATAGGCGTTGAGACTTGTAATCGTCATGCCAACGGTCATTTGTATCGCTCCAATATTTCTACACATTTTGCAGAAAATTCAATTTTATTGAAAATCAACTGAACTATAGCCTACAAATTCAGAGCCAGGAAAATCGAAAATCTGCAATTGTGCTCCGATTTCGATGGTTGATACCTCAATCAATAGGCGTTGAGACGTGTAATCATCATGCCAACGGTCATTTGTATCGCTCCAATATTTCTACACATTTTGCAGAAAATTCAATTTTATTGAAAATCAACTGAACTATAGCCTACAAATTCAGAGCCAGAAAAATCGAAAATCTGCAATTGCGCTCCGATTTCGATGGTTGATACCTCAATCAATAGGCGTTGAGACTTGTAATCGTCATGCCAACGGTCATTTGTATCGCTCCAATATTTCTACACATTTTGCAGAAAATTCAATTTTATTGAAAATCAACTGAACTATAGCCTACAAATTCAGAGCCAGGAAAATCGAAAATCTGCAATTGTGCTCCGATTTCGATGGTTGATACCTCAATCAATAGGCGTTGAGACTTGTAATCGTCATGCCAACGGTCATTTGTATCGCTCCAATATTTCTACACATTTTGCAGAAATTTCAATTTTATTGAAAATCAACTGAACTATAGCCCACAAATTCAGAGCCAGAAAAATCGAAAATCTGCAATTGTGCTCCGATTTCGATGGTTGATACCTCAATCAATAGGCGTTGAGACTTGTAATCGTCATGCCAACGGTCATTTGTATCGCTCAAATATTTCTACACATTTCGCAGAAAATTCAATTTTATTGAAAATCAACTGAACTATAGCCCACAAATTCAGAGCCAGAAAAATCGAAAATCTGCAATTGTGCTCCGATTTCGATGGTTGATACCTCAATCAATAGGCGTTGAGACATGTAATCGCCATGCCAACGGTCATTTGTATCGCTCCAATATTTCTACACATTTTGCAGAAAATTCAATTTTATTGAAAATCAACTGAACTATATCCCACAAATTCAGAGCCAGAAAAATCGAAAATCTGCAATTGTGCTCCGATTTTGATGGTTGATACCTCAATCAATAGGCGTTGAGACTTGTAATCGTCATGCCAACGGTCATTTGTATCGCTCCAATATTTCTACACATTTTGCAGAAAATTCAATTTTATTGAAAATCAACTGAACTATAGCCTACAAATTCAGAGCCAGGAAAATCGAAAATCTGCAATTGTGCTCCGATTTCGATGGTTGATACCTCAATCAATAGGCGTTGAGACTTGTAACCGTCATGCCAACGGTCATTTGTATCGCTCAAATATTTCTACACATTTTGCAGAAAATTCAATTTTATTGAAAATCAACTGAACTATAGCCTACAAATTCAGAGCCAGAAAAATCGAAAATCTGCAATTGTGCTCCGATTTTGATGGTTGATACCTCAATCAATAGGCGTTGAGACGTGTAATCGTCATGCCAACGGTCATTTGTATCGCTCCAATATTTCTACACATTTTGCAGAAAATTCAATTTTATTGAAAATCAACTGAACTATAGCCTACAAATTCAGAGCCAGAAAAATCGAAAATCTGCAATTGTGCTCCGATTTCGATGGTTGATACCTCAATCAATAGGCGTTGAGACTTGTAATCGTCATGCCAACGGTCATTTGTATCGCTCCAATATTTCTACACATTTCGCAGAAAATTCAATTTTATTGAAAATCAACTGAACTATATCCCACAAATTCAGAGCCAGAAAAATCGAAAATCTGCAATTGTGCTCCGATTTCGATGGTTGATACCTCAATCAATAGGCGTTGAGACTTGTAATCGTCATGCCAACGGTCATTTGTATCGCTCCAATATTTCTACACATTTAGCAGAAAATTCAATTTTATTGAAAATCAACTGAACTATATCCCACAAATTCAGAGCCAGAAAAATCGAAAATCTGCAATTGTGCTCCGATTTCGATGGTTGATACCTCAATCAATAGGCGTTGAGACTTGTAATCGTCATGCCAACGGTCATTTGTATCGCTCAAATATTTCTACACATTTCGCAGAAAATTCAATTTTATTGAAAATCAACTGAACTATAGCCCACAAATTCAGAGCCAGAAAAATCGAAAATCTGCATTTGTGCTCCGATTTTGATGGTTGATACCTCAATCAATAGGCGTTGAGACGTGTAATCGTCATGCCAACGGTCATTTGTATCGCTCCAATATTTCTACACATTTTGCAGAAAATTCAATTTTATTGAAAATCAACTGAACTATAGCCTACAAATTCAGAGCCAGAAAAATCGAAAATCTGCAATTGTGCTCCGATTTCGATGGTTGATACCTCAATCAATAGGCGTTGAGACTTGTAATCGTCATGCCAACGGTCATTTGTATCGCTCCAATATTTCTACACATTTCGCAGAAAATTCAATTTTATTGAAAATCAACTGAACTATATCCCACAAATTCAGAGCCAGAAAAATCGAAAATCTGCAATTGTGCTCCGATTTCGATGGTTGATACCTCAATCAATAGGCGTTGAGACTTGTAATCGTCATGCCAACGGTCATTTGTATCGCTCCAATATTTCTACACATTTAGCAGAAAATTCAATTTTATTGAAAATCAACTGAACTATATCCCACAAATTCAGAGCCAGAAAAATCGAAAATCTGCAATTGTGCTCCGATTTCGATGGTTGATACCTCAATCAATAGGCGTTGAGACGTGTAATCGTCATGCCAACGGTCATTTGTATCGCTCCAATATTTCTACACATTTCGCAGAAAATTCAATTTTATTGAAAATCAACTGAACTATAGCCTACAAATTCAGAGCCAGGAAAATCGAAAATCTGCAATTGTGCTCCGATTTCGATGGTTGATACCTCAATCAATAGGCGTTGAGACTTGTAATCGTCATGCCAACGGTCATTTGTATCGCTCAAATATTTCTACACATTTCGCAGAAAATTCAATTTTATTGAAAATCAACTGAACTATAGCCCACAAATTCAGAGCCAGAAAAATCGAAAATCTGCAATTGTGCTCCGATTTTGATGGTTGATACCTCAATCAATAGGCGTTGAGACGTGTAATCGTCATGCCAACGGTCATTTGTATCGCTCCAATATTTCTACACATTTTGCAGAAAATTCAATTTTATTGAAAATCAACTGAACTATAGCCTACAAATTCAGAGCCAGAAAAATCGAAAATCTGCAATTGTGCTCCGATTTCGATGGTTGATACCTCAATCAATAGGCGTTGAGACTTGTAATCGTCATGCCAACGGTCATTTGTATCGCTCCAATATTTCTACACATTTCGCAGAAAATTCAATTTTATTGAAAATCAACTGAACTATATCCCACAAATTCAGAGCCAGAAAAATCGAAAATCTGCAATTGTGCTCCGATTTCGATGGTTGATACCTCAATCAATAGGCGTTGAGACTTGTAATCGTCATGCCAACGGTCATTTGTATCGCTCCAATATTTCTACACATTTAGCAGAAAATTCAATTTTATTGAAAATCAACTGAACTATATCCCACAAATTCAGAGCCAGAAAAATCGAAAATCTGCAATTGTGCTCCGATTTCGATGGTTGATACCTCAATCAATAGGCGTTGAGACTTGTAATCGTCATGCCAACGGTCATTTGTATCGCTCAAATATTTCTACACATTTCGCAGAAAATTCAATTTTATTGAAAATCAACTGAACTATAGCCCACAAATTCAGAGCCAGAAAAATCGAAAATCTACAATTGTGCTCCGATTTCGATGGTTGATACCTCAATCAATAGGCGTTGAGACTTGTAATCGCCATGCCAACGGTCATTTGTATCGCTCCAATATTTCTACACATTTTGCAGAAAATTCAATTTTATTGAAAATCAACTGAACTATATCCCACAAATTCAGAGCCAGAAAAATCGAAAATCTGCAATTGTGCTCCGATTTTGATGGTTGATACCTCAATCAATAGGCGTTGAGACGTGTAATCGTCATGCCAACGGTCATTTGTATCGCTCCAATATTTCTACACATTTTGCAGAAAATTCAATTTTATTGAAAATCAACTGAACTATAGCCTACAAATTCAGAGCCAGGAAAATCGAAAATCTGCAATTGTGCTCCGATTTCGATGGTTGATACCTCAATCAATAGGCGTTGAGACGTGTAATCATCATGCCAACGGTCATTTGTATCGCTCCAATATTTCTACACATTTTGCAGAAAATTCAATTTTATTGAAAATCAACTGAACTATAGCCTACAAATTCAGAGCCAGGAAAATCGAAAATCTGCAATTGTGCTCCGATTTCGATGGTTGATACCTCAATCAATAGGCGTTGAGACTTGTAATCGTCATGCCAACGGTCATTTGTATCGCTCCAATATTTCTACACATTTTGCAGAAAATTCAATTTTATTGAAAATCAACTGAACTATAGCCTACAAATTCAGAGCCAGGAAAATCGAAAATCTGCAATTGTGCTCCGATTTCGATGGTTGATACCTCAATCAATAGGCGTTGAGACGTGTAATCATCATGCCAACGGTCATTTGTATCGCTCCAATATTTCTACACATTTTGCAGAAAATTCAATTTTATTGAAAATCAACTGAACTATAGCCTACAAATTCAGAGCCAGGAAAATCGAAAATCTGCAATTGTGCTCCGATTTCGATGGTTGATACCTCAATCAATAGGCGTTGAGACGTGTAATCATCATGCCAACGGTCATTTGTATCGCTCCAATATTTCAACACATTTTGCAGAAAATTCAATTTTATTGAAAATCAACTGAACTATAGCCTACAAATTCAGAGCCAGGAAAATCGAAAATCTGCAATTGTGCTCCGATTTCGATGGTTGATACCTCAATCAATAGGCGTTGAGACGTGTAATCATCATGCCAACGGTCATTTGTATCGCTCCAATATTTCTACACATTTTGCAGAAAATTCAATTTTATTGAAAATCAACTGAACTATAGCCTACAAATTCAGAGCCAGAAAAATCGAAAATCTGCAATTGCGCTCCGATTTCGATGGTTGATACCTCAATCAATAGGCGTTGAGACTTGTAATCGTCATGCCAACGGTCATTTGTATCGCTCCAATATTTCTACACATTTTGCAGAAAATTCAATTTTATTGAAAATCAACTGAACTATAGCCTACAAATTCAGAGCCAGGAAAATCGAAAATCTGCAATTGTGCTCCGATTTCGATGGTTGATACCTCAATCAATAGGCGTTGAGACTTGTAATCGTCATGCCAACGGTCATTTGTATCGCTCCAATATTTCTACACATTTTGCAGAAATTTCAATTTTATTGAAAATCAACTGAACTATAGCCCACAAATTCAGAGCCAGAAAAATCGAAAATCTGCAATTGTGCTCCGATTTCATTTCGATGGTTGATACCTCAATCAATAGGCGTTGAGACTTGTAATCGTCATGCCAACGGTCATTTGTATCGCTCAAATATTTCTACACATTTCGCAGAAAATTCAATTTTATTGAAAATCAACTGAACTATAGCCCACAAATTCAGAGCCAGAAAAATCGAAAATCTGCAATTGTGCTCCGATTTCGATGGTTGATACCTCAATCAATAGGCGTTGAGACATGTAATCGCCATGCCAACGGTCATTTGTATCGCTCCAATATTTCTACACATTTTGCAGAAAATTCAATTTTATTGAAAATCAACTGAACTATATCCCACAAATTCAGAGCCAGAAAATCGAAAATCTGCAATTGTGCTCCGATTTTGATGGTTGATACCTCAATCAATAGGCGTTGAGACTTGTAATCGTCATGCCAACGGTCATTTGTATCGCTCCAATATTTCTACACATTTTGCAGAAAATTCAATTTATTGAAAATCAACTGAACTATAGCCTACAAATTCAGAGCCAGGAAAATCGAAAATCTGCAATTGTGCTCCGATTTCGATGGTTGATACCTCAATCAATAGGCGTTGAGACTTGTAACCGTCATGCCAACGGTCATTTGTATCGCTCAAATATTTCTACACATTTCGCAGAAAATTCAATTTTATTGAAAATCAACTGAATTATAGCCTACAAATTCAGAGCCAGGAAAATCGAAAATCTGCAATTGTGCTCCGATTTCGATGGTTGATACCTCAATCAATAGGCGTTGAGACTTGTAATCGTCATGCCAACGGTCATTTGTATCGCTCAAATATTTCTACACATTTTGCAGAAAATTCAATTTTATTGAAAATCAACTGAGCTATAGCCCACAAATTCAGAGCCAGAAAAATCGAAAATCTGCAATTGTGCTCCGATTTTGATGGTTGATACCTCAATCAATAGGCGTTGAGACGTGTAATCGTCATGCCAACGGTCATTTGTATCGCTCAATATTTCTACACATTTCGCAGAAAATTCAATTTTATTGAAAATCAACTGAACTATAGCCTACAAATTCAGAGCCAGGAAAATCGAAAATCTGCAATTGTGCTCCGATTTCGATGGTTGATACCTCAATCAATAGGCGTTGAGACTTGTAATCGTCATGCCAACGGTCATTTGTATCGCTCAAATATTTCTACACATTTCGCAGAAAATTCAATTTTATTGAAAATCAACTGAACTATAGCCCACAAATTCAGAGCCAGAAAAAGAAAATCTGCAATTGTGCTCCGATTTTGATGGTTGATACCTCAATCAATAGGCGTTGAGACGTGTAATCGTCATGCCAACGGTCATTTGTATCGCTCCAATATTTCTACACATTTTGCAGAAAATTCAATTTTATTGAAAATCAACTGAACTATATCCCACAAATTCAGAGCCAGAAAAATCGAAAATCTGCAATTGTGCTCCGATTTCGATGGTTGATACCTCAATCAATAGGCGTTGAGACTTGTAACCGTCATGCCAACGGTCATTTGTATCGCTCAAATATTTCTACACATTTCGCAGAAAATTCAATTTTATTGAAAATCAACTGAACTATAGCCTACAAATTCAGAGCCAGGAAAATCGAAAATCTGCAATTGTGCTCCGATTTCGATGGTTGATACCTCAATCAATAGGCGTTGAGACTTGTAATCGTCATGCCAACGGTCATTTGTATCGCTCAAATATTTCTACACATTTCGCAGAAAATTCAATTTTATTGAAAATCAACTGAACTATAGCCCACAAATTCAGAGCCAGAAAAATCGAAAATCTGCAATTGTGCTCCGATTTCGATGGTTGATACCTCAATCAATAGGCGTTGAGACATGTAATCGCCATGCCAACGGTCATTTGTATCGCTCCAATATTTCTACACATTTTGCAGAAAATTCAATTTTATTGAAAATCAACTGAACTATAGCCTACAAATTCAGAGCCAATCAACTGAACTATAGCCCACAAATTCAGAGCCAGAAAAATCGAAAATCTGCAATTGAGTTCCGATTTCGTTGGTTGATACCTCAATCAATAGGCGTTGAAACTTGTAATCGTCATGCCTCGGTCATTTGGATCGCTCAAATATTTCTACATATTTTGCAGAAAATTCAATTTTATTGAAAATCAACTGAACTATAGCCTACAAATTCAGAGCCAGAAAAATCGAAAATCTGCAATTGTGCTCCGATTTCGTTGGTTGATACCTCAATCAATAGGCGTTGAGACTTGTAATCGTCATGCCAACGGTCATTTGGATCGCTCAAATATTGTTACATATTTCGCAGAAAATTCAATTTTATTGAAAATCAACTGAACTATAGCCCACAAATTCAGAGCCAGAAAAATCGAAAATCTGCAATTGTGCTCCGATTTCGTTGGTTGATACCTCAATCAATAGGCGTTGAGACTTGTAATCGTCATGCCAATGGTTATTTAAATCGCTCAAATGTTTCTACATATTACGCAGAAAATTCAATTTTATTGAAAATCAACTGAACTATATCCCACAAATTCAGAGCCAGAAAAATCGAAAATCTGCAATTATGCTCCGATTTCGATGGTTGATACCTCAATCAATGGGCGTTGAGACCTGTAATCGTCATGCCAACGGTCATGTGGGTCGCTCCAATATTTCTACACATTTCACAGAAAATTCAATTTTTATTGAAAATCAACTGGATAAATTCAGAGCCAGAAAAATCGAAAATCTGCAATTGTGTTCCGATTTCGTTGGTTGATACCTCAATCAATAGGCGTTGAGACTTGTAGTCGTCATGCCAACGGTCATTTGGATCGCTCAAATATTTCTACACATTGTGCAGAAAATTCAATTTTATTGAAAATCAACTGAACTATAGCCCACAAATTCAGAGCCAGAAAAATCGAAAATCTGCAATTGTGCTCCGATTTCGATGGTTGATACTGGTTTCAATACTAAAATGTCTATGGGCCCTTATAGTATTCCCTCATTACTTTTATATTATTGTTCGGAAGTATTAAATGGCTATTTAGCTCATTTATTTAATTACAGTATTTGCCTAAGCAAGTTATGTTTCATCAGTGTTGGAAACCTTCATATGTAATTCAGTATTTAAATCTGGCCCAAAAAATGTACTTGATAGTATTAGAGGAATAATTATTTTATCTGTTATCCTTAAACCTTTTGAAATCTTTTTGATTGTATTTGTTTTAATATCAAAATCTTAATTGTTCCTCAACAAAACGGTTTTTTTTCCTGGTAGATCAACGACAACCAATCTGGCGGTATTTTATATGACAATTCGTG
Organism: Tipula helvola; assembly: GCA_963556165.1. Taxonomy (NCBI): domain Eukaryota; kingdom Metazoa; phylum Arthropoda; class Insecta; order Diptera; family Tipulidae; genus Tipula; species Tipula helvola. The sequence goes on from OY744482.1 coordinate 60,515,268, forward strand.
TTTAGAAAAAGGTGTCCAATAGTTGACACTATCTATACAGATTTCAGCAAGGTCTTTGACAAAATTAATCACAAGTTATTAATTGATAAATTGATTAAGGTGAATTCTAATTTTATTATCATAAAATGGATATTAAATTATTTGTCGCAAAGGTCTCAACTGGTACGTATTGGTTAAAATTATTCTGAGAAGTTCACAGTCTCATCTAATGTTCCTCAGGGTAGTCATTTAGGTCCATTATTATGTATTCTGTTTATTAATGATATTGTTACATGTTTCAGGTTTTGTAAATGTTTGTCATATGCAGATGACCTAAAAATTTACGCTAATATCCGAAATGGTGCTGAAGTTTTATTGGTACAACAGGACTTTAATCGGTTTAGTGATTAGACTGCCGAAAATCGTTTAGCTCTCAATATCTCCAAATGTAAAACTAGGTCATTTGCAAAAATTAAGACTTTAATTGTAGCTTCGTACAGTTTACAAGATGTGGAAATTTATAGAGTTACTCAGTTTATTGATTTAGATGTTTTGTTTACAGGTAACCTAAGTTTTATTAAACATTAGAAATGATTGTAGCTAGGGCTGCTTCAATGCTTGGTTTCGTAAAGAGACATGCAATTTTCTGGCCCATACACTCTCAAGACATTATATATATATCTTTTGTTAGGCCTATTTTGGAATACGCTGTAGTTATTTGGAGTTCAATTTTTATTATTTGCCCTTCGAAGACTTCCGAGGTCAAATGCCGGATTTAGTTTACTTCCTTATGTTCGTTGTACACTTTCGAACCTTCATAGTCTTGAATTCAGAAAGGAGTTGATTCATACAGTATTTGCACGGGACATAATTTGTGCTAAGATTGATTGCCCGGTATTGCTTGACTTGAATATTGGTTTTCATCGTACGAATTAAGGAAACGTAACATTTTATCCTCTATACCAGACAATGATAATGAGAGTTCAGAAAAAATAATTGAACACATTTTGCTGCTCAAAAAATCATTGAACACAAACAAAACTAAATCTGGTACTACATCGATGAATAAGCTCGAAATTGAAAACGCAACTGCTAATTCGACATATGAATGCATATATGAAGACGCAATATCAGACACTGTAATAAAATTAGAACCTAGGAATTATAATGAGCGACCAGCAAAACATTCTGAAGTGGCCGTTGTTCGGCAACCTGTCGGTCCAGGAGAAACTATTAAACTTTCCTGTTTTACACAAAATAGTTTACAAAACAGTGTTGCTATACAAAACAGTTCGACACTCAAGGGAACAAAAGTAAATGTAAAAGCATTGCAGAGTCCCGCGCCAGTTCGAATTACACGTATGAATTCACGTGCTCAAGTTAAAAAAGAGAATCGATACGCAACCCCTCCATTTGCACAAATTCCCATACCAGATTCAAATCGAAAACCACTTAGGCATGTTGTTGGGCTAAAACAAACCAGCAGTTCAGAGACAATGCCAATCGTAAATGTACATTTTAAAAAGAAATACGATTCAATACCATCAAAATTACTTGGAGAATGCAATGCGGAAGATATAAAGACAAAAAGCGTACCTATACACGAAGAAAACACAAACATGCTCAAGAAATTCGAGAGGCTAAGGAGCGTGAAAGACGTGCTGAGCGGACAGCTCGAGAAAAACAAAGTAAATGCAAAAAAATAGTATACGAGAGGGAAGAGAAGGGGCGACAAGAATGTGATGGAAAAAAAACGTTAAGAGAACATATGTTACAAAAAGATTCGCAGAGAAATTTGGAGGAAATTCAAAAAAATTTACAAATTCCTAAATGTATGGAAATGCAACGTGACGAGGAAATGCGTAAAATGAAATTAGCTAATATGAAATGTGATTTATTGGAGGCCACTAGCACTAAACCAGCCGAAAAACAGAAACAGTACACCTTTGATTTACTATTGACTGATGATTCTTCAGAGGAAGAAAATAAACTGACAACAAAAAAGCCTCCACCGCCAACATGGAGCTTGGCAACAGTACGACAATCAGTCGTACAACAGCAAAACTATGTGGAATGGAAAATTATTGATAAACTGTTCTCGATTCAGCCAATGACTATAGATCTCCGAGAGATATTCCCAAACATCGATTCCCGATTTCTGGCACGTAATTCGAGTGGTATTTGGTTAACACCGCAACGATACTTGGTCCTTCCAGAGTGGCAATAGTTTTTGAGTGAATTGTAAATTAATAAACCGGTCGCCCGTACCAAAAAATATTTTAACCAATATTCAGAATTTTTTGATTTTAACATTTCAAGAGATCTTTTAAAGGCTCGTATTCGAAATAATGATAATTTGTAATCCTCTTTTTATACAGGGTGAGGAAAAAGTATGGAAACCCCTAAAGATCTCGCGGAGTTCGGTCAGAAAAAAATGAGCAAGGTTTATTCTTGGGTAATTTTCAACAAGGAATTTAATGGTGAGCTTGGTTTTGACCTTGACCTTCATCTTCAAGGTCATTTGGAGGTCAGGGTAATTTTTTTAGATTAGAACCCCTATTTTTGATGACAGAATCGAAAAGAGCGATCAATTTTACGTCCGAGTATGTATTTTCCATGACCTCCCAAGATCATCTGAAGGAATTTACATTGTATTTACAAAGTATGGAAACCCCTAGAAATCTCGCGGAGCACTAACTGGCGAACCCATCGGTGAATCAAACACTTGATGATCAAATGTCAACCCTCCTACAAAATTTTTCGACTCCAGATTTGTATTACTACATGCTTTTATGCTATTCCACAATTTTTTAACCAAAATTATTAGCAAAGATGAGTCAACGTTTGTTAACAATATATAACGCGATACTAATATATACTCGTAATTTGCTGGTAGGAACATTTTTTTAATTTTATTTCTAAAATCTTCCGCGTTTTGTACCGCCGAAAATTTATTTCCCACGAAAATGTTAAACAAAAATTTGAAGAAATGTGAACCTAAATAGCTTACAATTCGTCTCAAGGAAACATCATTTTTCTGTACTTTTAGCAGACCATATACTCGTGGGGTCGAACCATGATAATTTTTAAGAAATTTTACCAAATTTTTCTCAATTTTTCCTAAACGTTCCCAAGAGCCAATGATTACCTTTGTCTGCGTTTAACACATACAATTCGGGGTCCTCATTCAAAAATGGGTTGGCCGAATCTCTAAATTGGATTGATGTATTGATTCCGATAAAACCGACGGTCCTTAAACCTTTGAGCACAACATATTCACAAATGTTTTAATATGTCGTTTTTTAACATTTTCATACACCAAATCAAACCGGATCGAAGCATTATGAAAAAAATTCGTGTATACTTCTTCCGGAAATTGTCTGTTTTATTCCATTTATTTCATTTTACCACGACTCTTGTTTAAACGATTAATTTTGACGATAGTTTCGTTAATTTCACAATTAATTATTGAAAAATTGTATTTGTCCTGAATTGAATGGCCTGAAACTTCCTTTCGTCAATTTTAAATGTATTCGCTAACCGTCCGTTGCCACGATAAATATGAAATTTTCGACAACTCAACAAATTTTTTTTCTTATTTCTAGCTTTCGCTAATGCCAAATTGTTTCGAACAAAATCTTTCAATATCTCGACATTATTGTTGCCGAAAACAACTCTCAAATTTTGGAAAAAATCCTTTTTCTTTCCATCCCGTTCCATTTTTTCACCAATTGGAATATTTATTTAAGCTTAATGTTTATAATAAAATAATTTTATCTTTCGTTTTGCAGATTTTCTAAATTTAAAATTTTTTCACTCCATTCCGGGTTCGATATCCGGCGGTTGATGAGAAAATCACGGCTGGTTTAATGATAAAGATATCCGTTAAATAATAATGACTACGAAACTTCATCATGAAGCGGGCCAATCCCTCCCTTGTTCAGTACATCATTGAATCGTATTTTGAAAGGGCACATGTCCACTTTTTCAAATTTTTCGGGAAATAAAAGAAACTTTATATTGATTGTCAGCAAAAATAAATTTAAAACGGAATTTGAGTTTGTTGATGAAAATGTGAGTCACTATGAAATGTTAAGCTGAATGTTGGGATTATTTTTCAATTATTTCAGCTGGTATGCTCATTTTTAAAGTATGGACATGTGCCCTTTCAACAATAAATACAAAAAATATGTTTCTATTTCGCTTATTGAAATTCATTAGGATCAAAACAAATTACAACACCTAAAAAAAGTAAAAGTATATATTTTGAAAACTTCAATAGTCACTGTCCTTACTATTATATTCCATTCCAGTTGGCCATTGCATAATTTCGTCGCAAAAATACTGACACTGAGCAGGTATGTACTTTAGCCTTTTAGTAGGTCACATATTTTTTTAATATTTATTTCGTTTACAGTATTAAACTCTCTTTCAGAAGGTAATCCCCGGGAAGGGGTAAGTTACCTTCTTCATAAATTCGGTAGTATTAAACTGTAGAAGTTTAAACGTAAAATTTTCCAAACTATCAATAAATTCCCGGGCGTCCAAATTTCCGCCGCTAGTTATTTCAAAATGCGAAAATTCAGAAACTGTGAATTTGTTGTTTTTTGGTTTTCTGTCTTTTGATTAACCAGAATGGATATTTCCTCCAGATTTAGTGGACTGTATTTTAAACGAAAAAAAAAGATTCCTTTTTCTATGTGACTCCTCGATACAACGTATAACAACTAACTTATTATAAAATTAAAAAAAAGAATTTACAAAAGAGAACTAGGAAAACCGACCGAATGCTTCTCGTTGAATCGTCATTGAAATGATTAAAAGGTACGGAAGCGTTGGTAGATTTTCCTTTACAATAGTATATGAATAAGCAATATTTTTTATTCTATTTCAATTTAAACATACTCCCCACCTTGGAGTATTTAATACTTCAAAAACAATAAGAATATAATATAATTTATACAATGTTAATATTATTTAATTCATTAAATCAACCAATAAAATTTGAACTGAAAACCTGCAATGCTCAATATCCAACGAAAACAGGGTGACCAGTGTATCATAAATAGATACGCGATTAATCTACAGGTGATGATGAGCTCATGTCTACCGGAAGAAGGCAAATGCGAGTGATGGCACGTTTGAACATCTTGTCCCCAATTTTAATCGTTACTACCCTGACGAGTCCATCTCCTCCTCAATGTAACTCCATTATCCGGGCTAATGGCCACTTCAATGGAGGAACGTGATCCTCCTTGACAATGACAACGTCGTTTACGTTTGGCTCGGGTTCACAATGATTCCACTTTCGTCGGTGTTGTAGATCACTTAGATACTCTCGAGACCATCGATCCCAAAAGTTTTGAAATATCGACTGTAACTTCTGATAATGGGACATAAATGGCGGCCAATCAAAAAATGACCGGGTGTTAGACAAGCCAGGTCGTTAGGGTCCTCAGACATTGATGCGATTGATCTAGAATTAAGGCAACCCTCGATTTCAACTATATGAGTGTGTTCAGTTGCTCGAAGGTCAAAGAATTTGCGTCGACTACACGTTTCAAATGGTGTTTGGCACTTTTTACGGCGGCCTCCCATAACCCACCGAAATGGGGTGATCGTGGGGGTATATTATGCCACTGAATATTTTTATCTACACAAAATTTCAAAACCTCATTCTGGTGAATTTCCGACGTAAAAATTTGGTGCAAGTCCTTTAGTTCAGATCTGGCACCTACGAAATTCGTCGCGTTGTCCGAGTGAACATTTGAAAAATTTCCACGTCGGGACACAAATCTCCGAAATGCAGCTAAAAAAGCCTCGGTGGATAAGTCTGTCACCACTTCCATATGGATAGCTTTAGTCGAGAAACATATAAAAATTGAGACGTAGGCCTTCTCTACAACTCGAGACCGGATTCTATTTTTGACCAAAAAGGGACCACAAAAATCGATGCCTACATTTTCAAATGGGCGAGAAGGTGTTACTCGGTCTATTGGAAGTTGCCCCATAAGTTGTGAGAGTGTCCTCGGACGAGTGCGGACACATCGAATGCACTGTTTTATTACCTTTTTGCACAAATTTCGTCCGCCGATGATCCAAAATCACTCTCGAGCATTAAATAATAAAGATTGCGCTCCGGCGTGCAAAAGCCTGATATGTTCTGATCGCACGACCAAATTGGCAAACGAATGTGATGCTGGAAGTAACCACGGATGCTTCGACCCAAATGGGATGTTTGCATTTTTTAATCGACCGCCAACGAGTAGCATGCCATCTAAATCTAAAAATGGATTAAGTGGCAACAATTTGCTATGTTTTGGTAACACTTTTCCTTTTCGAAGAACCTTAATTTCGGCTGGGAATTCGTTTTTTTGGATATGTTTTACGATAAATTTCAAAGCCAAATCCATATCAATTGAGGACAACTCAATTCTGTTATGTGGTAAATTATTTAGAGGTACTCGCTTTGTAGCAGAATTAATCTCCTTAACACTTTAGAATAACTTGAACAGTCCGAAATTGCGTCCCATTCTTCATATTTTTCCGAGGCCAAAACCTTTATTTGGGCAGTTCCAATGTTTCTGTTTTGATTTCAACTGTTGAAGGTTGTTTCGGCCAATTCCCGTTTGGATTCTGGAGAAAACTTGGACCATGGAACCACTTTTTACATTTTGGGAAGTCTTTGGGCATTAAGCCTCGGGAAATCATATCCGCGGGATTTTCATCCGTTGGAACATAATACCAATTATCGGGATTCGAATAATCCTGAATTTGCGACACCCTGTTCGCCACGAACGTTGCGAATCGTAATGGGACTGACTTAATTCGGTAAAGGGTTATTTCCGAACCTGTCCACAAACAAACAGATGAAAACTCGATTTCCATAATTGACAACACTTTATGGACCAGTTGTGCCAATAAGAGTGACGCACACAACTCGAGGCGCGGGATAGTCTGCGATTTAAGTGGAGCTACTCGGCTTTTAGAACGTAGAAATCGAATGTCACAATGACCTTCATAATCAACAGTGCGAACGTATATGCAGCACCCGTATCCCTTCTCCGACGCATCCCCAAAGCCGTGAAGCTCAATTCTCTTTGGGTTCGGAAACATGATACATCTAGGAACAGACAATCTGTCTATCGACAATAATTGTTGCTTAAACAAAATCCAGTGTTCCCGTAAATCTGATGGCAGATCCGCATCCCAATCCAACTTAAGTGACCATAAATTCTGCATGAACAACTTGGCTAAAAACACTACCGGACCACAGAACCCCAGTGGATCAAACAATTGTGCGATCTCTGACAAGACGGATCTCTTTGAACATGGACCATTTAATGAATACTTATGAATTATGAAAAGTGAAACATATCATATTCGGTATCCCAATTAATTCCGAGTATTAAGATAGATTTTGCTTCTTCATCATTATGATCAGCTTGAAGTGTCTTTCTATTCGACTTGATTTTCCGGAGTTCAAGACCTCCACGTGACAATAATTGAATTAGATCTTCTTTTAGCTTGCAAGCGGACTCGACCGAATCGGAACCTGTTAACAGGTCGTCGACGTAAAAGTCATTTTTCAGTACTCTAGACGCTGCAGTAAAATCTTTTTCTTCATCTGACGCTAATTGATAGAGAGTTCTTATTGCGAGAAATGGTGCACTTGCTGTTCCGTATGTTACGGTTTGAAGATGATAACATTTTGGATCTAAATCTTGATGTTCACGCTACCAGATTTTTTGCAACTTTTGTTGATCTTCTCTGACTAAAATTTGGCGGTACATTTTCGTAATGTCCCCGGTTTTGCCGACGATATGCTTGAAATACTAAATGCTTTGAACACTACTCGCAATCTCGAGATGGTGCTGCTTTAACGGAGTACTGAATGGTGCGGCATATAATACGAATCATTTTTCAACAATTTTGAGATACTAGATTCGGACGCCTCAACCATATGGTTTAAATTTATGTATTCATTCATAAATGCATTATACAGCGACCGAATTTCACTGTTAGTATTAAGTCGCTTTCTAGAGAAAGAAATTGTCGCAAACCGTTACTTGACGAGTTTCCCAAATTTTCGAGATTATCTTTGATTGGAAGAGCGACAATATATCTTCCATTTTAGTCTCTTTGAACATTTTTGACATAATGCTCCTCGCAATGCTTTTCTTCCAACGACCACTCGTTTGGGGAATTAAGATCCTCCATTTTCCAAAACTATTGAATTTGATCGTTCAGTTCCTGAAATGCATGATAAGACAACAACTGATTATTAACACAATTGATTTGAGGGGTATTCGAAACCTTTCCCATGACTACATAACCAAATTCAGTGTTTTGAAGCGGAATGCCCCGAAGTACATTCATTTGTTCAGGTTTGATTATTTCCAAGAACAATTCAGCGCCCAACAAAAGATCGATAGCATCGGGTTTAAAAAACCATGGATCGGCAAGCTGAATGTTATTGGGAATCCTTTTTGCGTCGATTTTGACTGGATGTTGTGGAATTAATCCTGCAAATTTTCTGTTTTACTAAACATTCGATAGTCGTTTTGTAGTTAGATTTTTGTGACTCGATAATGATAGTTAATTTTTTATTAACTGTGGTTACGTCATTATTGATGCCTGAAATTTTTATGTTTGTTGACTCGAATTTAAGGCCCAACATTTGTCTGACTTTTTCCGTTACAAAATTTGCCTGGGATCCGCTATCTAGTAATGCTCGGCACGGAATTCGATCGCCACTTGCATTTCGAACCCAAACCACAGCTGTACCCAGTAAAATTTGTGACGAATTTGCCCTGTGATCGAACCTTGAATTAGATTGAAGAACTGAGGAAGTCAAATTCTCTAAAGTAGATTGAACGAACCTCCAGTTCGAGCCTTGTTGTTTCGCAGGCACAATGTTATTGCTGTAATTTGTATAATTTTTTTGTGCGTCTTAGCTTTCCTAATTACCTCTGGTTTATATAGTTCTTTGTTGCGCATTCCTTGCGCTGTTTCACTGTATTTTCATCACTATTTTAACTTGAAAACATTTTTTTCCAATTTCTTTCAAATATTCAAAACTATAATATTATTTTCACCAAATAAAATATCACTTTGCACCAATTCAGTTGATTTTTCAATAAAAGTGATATTAAAATCTATTTTCACTACTCTTGAGGAAACCGACATGCCGTTTCTAGAATAAATGATTTTTTTTTTTTGCAAGGTAGGCGCCGTTTCATTAACCATATGGTAATGTTCTCTTGTCATAAAACGTATTTACGTGTCTATGATACAAAACCGGCATAATACTAATTTTGACAAAAAGTGGATATGTGCCCTTTCAATACTTTACATACGCAATCGGTAAATCAAAATTGTTTTTGAACTGAAATGTACAATTCGCCATGTCACTCACATCAGTAGTACGATTGGAGGTTACCCTGTTAAAGTTAGTCGAAAGTAAATAGTCGATAATGCAGATTAAGTATTTATCATTCAAATTTGTGGTTATAAACCGAAAGTAAACGTAGTATATGTACATGGATTGGAGTAAAAACGTTTATAAATAGTCTTACGTGGAAAACTTTATTCCACTGAATTGTGGAAAATATCGGAAAATCATAAGACACCACAAAAATGGAATAAAATCAACCTCTAGAGCCTATGTCTGATTATGAATCATTTGTATGTAATTTGTCAATAGCTATCGCTGGATAAAATATCAATTCATGTTTCCCATGGGAAATCTGGGAAAATCCTATTTTCTAAAAGGCACTACAAAATTTGTATAAAATTGGCTTCTAGAGTGTTATATCTGCGGAGATGGATTACATTGAGGTAACCTGTCAATAGATATCGCTGATTTTATACAAATTTCGTACATACACTCAAGAGGCTGATTTTATACCAATTATAAATATTTTTTGGGGTTTCACGAATTTTTCACAATTTTCTATGAGAAACTGGAGGCAGGTGTTACCACTTAAGAATATTGACCAAAGTCTTCAATGCTAGCCATGTGTCAATAGTAATTTTCGGCTATATACAATGGACTCTGATTACGATTTAATTTTTCATTTTGGGCTGCGGTAACAAATCTGCATTACCGATTTTTTTTTTACTTTCGGCTGAAAATGTTCGTCTAAAATTAACTGAGTTCTAAATTATCGTCTTTTTACTGTCGCATAACTTTAACAGCATCCCATTGATGCATTAAAATTGAAATTAGCTGGTAAATAAATTACCTTTTTTGAGATCATTGGCGTTGAACTTTATGTATCTTAGAATTTTATCAATTATTTTTCGAGACAACTTAAATAACCTTTAAATTGTTTGTAAGATGTTTTTATAAATGATTCAGCACTTTTCGATTTTAAGCGTTGCTGGCGGTTATAGTAGAGTCGGTTAGCTTTGAATTGTGTATAATATTAGCGGTGATCATTTTGATTTTTTTCTCGAAGTTTCCCCTTGAGAAACAAGGTTATTCAAGAGTTTCAATGATGTATTCGATGATTTTTGGCAATATCGATAATTTTAGAACAATATTTTGTGAAAGAGAAATGATGAATAATTTTTTTCTCGAAAGATTTTTGCTATGTTATGGTAAGCTGACCACTTTCACTGTAATCAGAAACAATGATTCTATATAGATGATTCTAATATGTATATTGTTTGAAAGCGTGCTTGTTCTAACAAAAATTTGGTATACATCTCACATATGAAGCACCGAGCAGACAAATGATGAAAGTTGCTTATCAATGGCAAATCAATTTTGGCAACCAGACGAAAATTACATAATACAAAAATACCGTAAAAGCATCGTGTAGGCTGTAAACACACATAAAATCAATTTTTGGGAATTTTTTGAATTATTTAAGCAACGTGATTTTTATGAGATGTTGCGGAATTGATTTTATTTTATTATTCCAAATGTTTGATTTATTAGAAAAGCATATGTACGTTTTTCCCATTATATATTTGCCTGATAACATCGCATTTTTTGAAGACAACAGCAATCATTGTCTTATGACAACAATATTGTTAAATGTTTCATGTTAAATGCTAATAAAGGATGTGGAAAATCTTTCATTCGTAATAAACGAGTCTTTAATAATAAATTTTCATTTAGACATCATAAAATGGTTTATTAAGCATTTATACTATACCTACCAAGATAAAGATTCAAGATAGATGCGTCGACGACATTTTGACATCATTGCGTGTTATGTACAAATTTGGATGTATTGTTGATTTAAGAAATTTCTTATATTTTTAATAAACCTCATTCTTGGTTGCTCTGCCTAGTACTTTCCTAAAATCATAATACTCACATTATAAATTTTCTATCTTATTTAAAATAGTTTTGGATGGTGTTACACGACACTTTTTTTATTCACATAACTATAAATAGGGACGACATGTGTCAAGTAAACAATGCCTAAATAAGTTACATATTCACTTTTAAAAGATCCATTTCAAAATTTAGTAAAATTACTACAATACTGTGTTATAAAATGTCCTCAGCATCGTAAAAGGTATAAACATATTCACCGAAGAAATAAAATCTTGATGTTTAGCTACATACATAGGTGTATATACATAATGTTAATACATACTTTTACTTAAACCCAAATTAAAAAAATGTCATATACATATTTACATGTTTATTATTAATTCTTATCGTTTGAGATTTAACAACTTGCTTGTTATGTAGCTTGTCGTTTCACAAAAATTCCGTCATCGTTGTCGTCGTCCTTATAAATATATATCATGTAATAAAATTATCTAGACGCATGATGAATAATTGCCAATGTAGGTTTTTTTGGTTGTTGTTTGTTTGAGCTGCACACATTAAATTTTAGTCGATAAATCGTGGAAGATAAATCTGTAACGAAATGATCATAAAAATTAAGTGGTTTAGAAAAAATGTTCACACACACACACACACACACTGGTTGTTCGATTGATATGTATATGTGTGAATTAGCACAGTGTTTTATGAGTATACAGAAAATGTACGAAATAAAATGAGTAAATCAAGTTTAAGAGGGAAAGGGTACAACTAATGACAATTTTTAAGTCAATCGTGACGTGACATTGAAGTGGGTATGGGTATATCAAGAGAAAAGACATAATTAGTAGGAAAATAATTAGTTAGGCATTCCTATGTAGACATATTGAAGAGAAATGATTTTATTTCGTATTTTAGTGTTAACGTCCTTATTTTAGATAGTTCTGCTGCCCATTAAATTTTTATTCTATAATAAAACCATATAAAGTTGAAAAACGTCAAGAAAATTTTGCCGATTTTCTTTTTGGATAAATTTAAGAAAGATTTTTGAAATTCTGCAAGAAATAGTAAAGTGCCCTCATTGTTTATGGCTGCAGTGAAAGGTTAAGGGATATGAAAAGTAAACTAAGTTAGGTTTGGTAGTACCCAATTCCCAATAGATTAAGTTGATAGGAATAATGAAAATAACAGAGATACCAGAAATCTTACTCATCTTTACTTTAATAGATTATATTAGTGATGGCAGCATTGTTGCTGAATTCTATGATACTTTCAACACCAACTGCATATATTTTACCATCAGTGCGATTATTAAAAAAATTAAAAATAAAAATTGCAGTCAAATAATTGAATCGAGTTTTTTTTCCAAATATTGTCTGAAAATAAATTGGTATTCGCTAAACCGATATTTATCCTAACGCCGGAAATTGCAAAAATCTGAAAGTATGCATAATACATAGCAGAAGTTGTTAATTAGACAATCGATTTAAAAAAAGTAACAGTTTTTTGTTTGTCTTCACTTTTATGGCCAGGGATAACATTCCCTTGTTGGAGTTTAGACGGAAAAATTTCAGAATTGGAAAACAAACGATCTTGGTTTAGATTTGTTGAAAATTAGTTCACTACAAAGTTCAACTTTGTTATTCGCATCAGCTTTTAAGTCGTGAACTACTCCTTAAAAATAATTATTGAATAATTCAGCCATTTCAAGGCCATGCCGTTATCAATTACATGCCATTCATCAACCACAATTGTATCACTTCCATTAGGTTTCGTACCATTTCCTGAAAGCTCATTAATCAATCTCCAACTTATTTCCCATGAATATTCGCGTTATCAAATTAAGCCTGATAATATTCAGCTTCTGGAATATGTATTTCTGTTTTGAATGATTAACTTAGGTTATTGACTGGTTGGATCTAAATTACTAGGAGATTTAGCTAATTTTTAAGTTTAATCTTCAGGCATAATTTAATAAAACAATTATAAATGTGAAACACTGGTCTGGGAATATACTGATAGCCAAAATTCATTAGCCAAATCCATAAAGAGATTTGGAAAAGCTTTCTTCTTGTTTTTTGGTATTGTAGTATAGGTATAGAATATGATTAATTAGATTTAGGAGAGATAACCATGGATGCCATACAATGATCAGTAATATTGAGATCAAAAACGTCTATGAATTTCTCAACGACAATATGCGAACAGAAAATATCTTGTTGAGAAATCGAGATTTGATTTACACTCCACCAAAATAAAACAAATATCAATGTATTAAAGATATTAAGAAAGGCCTCTCGAAATGCAGAAAAGAAAAAATTATTTTATGATATTTAAACCTCTTTGAGAACCCCTTTCTAAAAGGAACTTAAAACAGATAAACTAATGTTCAGAACGATCGCGGGAATCAGGCTGAACCACGGTAATTGAAAAGACTGCTTGTAACCGGAATAATGAATGAGGGACGCATGGCTTATAATGAAATGTACGAATTTCAAAAAATAAGTGGAATGACTATTTGATTGATGGCAGAGTTCCAAATATGTATGGGGAGTATCCGGTTTCTTTATTTTAGTTAAATATGAATAAAATTGAACAGGCTAATAAAACTAATAAATTCAAAAATTGGAATGAAAATAGAAGAATTCTTTGTCGAAAATCGACAGTTGCGAATTCTTCTAATGACACATAAAATATGAAAAAAAAAATTAAAAATATTTAACACTAATTATGTAATAACACGAAACAGAATTGTGACGTCAGGTGTTTCAAAGAGCCAATCTTTCACACTGAAAAAAACGACTTATGTAGAAAGAATTAACCTCCTAATCCGATCTGGTAAACTATTGAAGACGCTAGGTGATGTAACAAGGATGTAGCGGCGGAAATGATCATTATTAAATCTGGGAATATTATATAAAACTTGATGGTCAGCACGGAAGTTGTATAGAGCATCAACTCTTCAAAAATGTTTTTAAGACCTTATAAACGTACAAATGCTGCAATGGTAGGATATTAGTAGACTTGAATAAAGGCCAAGATGAGTCTGTTCTTTTCTTCTTCAATATGATTCGCAAAATAATTTTCTGTTGTACATACAATGGTTTTAAAGTAGTTGGATAACAACCACCCCAGCAGGAGAAAGCATATTCCATTTTAGCCATTACCAATGCATGATATGTTATTTTCACGAGACTTAAATGAGTCAACTAATTCAATATACAAACAATCAGTACGACAATTGGTAGGAGTACATTTAGAAGCGCTATGATACGTAACTTGGTAATCATTAGGTACAGTTAAAACTCCAGAAATTTTAAATAACATAAACTTGATTTTATCACTCAGAATTAGGCTATGCTTGTCAAACCATTTATGCAGAAATTTCAGATCGGAATTAATCATGGAAATAACATCAGCGGAAGATCCAGCAGTATAAGCTAAAGCTAAATCATCAGCAAACCCAGTATTGCTGCAATTCAACCAAGTTTAAAAATAGAATTGGTATAAATCAGGAACAGTAAAGAACCTAACACTGATCCTTGGGAAACCCCAACACTCACGGATCTACGATCACTCAAAATGTCACCTATTCTAACTCTCACTTTTCTATTCTCCAAAGAGGATGCAAACCACCTGCTTACTGTACCTCTAAAACCAATGTCGGACAGAATAGACAACAAAATTTTATGATCAACCATGTTAAATGCCTTAGAAGCATCAACAAACAAACCAGCACAAACATTACCACAGTTCAGCCCATTATGTATAGTATACTCATTCCTTGACGGAAGCCACTACACTCAGTACGTTAAAGTGATCTAGAACTTTCAGAATGACCGTCTGGAGTGCAATTGGTCTATAGTTTCCTTTAATAGTTCGATCGCCTTTTCTAAAATAGGAATAATGGTTGCCTATTTAAGTCTAGCAGGCACAAATCCCAGATGGAAGGACAGATTGAATATATGAGTCAGAACTGAACTGACGAATTTAGAGATAGCTTTCAAAATATGACTACTGAGTCCTTCACTATCAAGCGAATATTTCGAAACTACCGACTCAATAAAAGATATTATTTCGTTGTTAGAGACTGGAGTCATTAAAAGTTTTCGAACAATAATCAGAAGGTAGATGCAATTGCCTGCAATTCTTGTAAAATAACAGTTAAGTTCATTTGCAATATCTATGTCACTTGTGAAAAGTGTACCGTTGTCTGATAAAATATTTTTGATCGTAGATACTTTTGGCCTTTTAGTCAAAATTTAATTTACTAATCGAAATAGTATTTAAAAATTGATCCAGAGCTAAAGACGGATCAATAATGCTTAGGACAAAATTCCAATCTACATTCTCAAAAACTTCATTTAACTGTGCAAAGTCGAGTTTGTTTTCATGGCCAATTTTCATGTTATGGGATGGTGGTAAGACATTAGTAAACTTAAATAAAATCTCGATTAGATGATGATCCGATATAATGAGATCGACCGCCGAAGTTGAAAAACATGAAAGGTCATTTGACTTGAGGCGAGCAAAGAAGTGATCGATACATGTAGCTGCTGTTGTAGTCACTCTTGTAGAAGTATTGATCAAAGACTCAAATCCAAAAGAAGACATAAGCATCATATAGTCATCGCAATGGGACGGAAAATTAAGAATGTCAATATTAATGTCACCAACAATAAACAAATTTTCAGACTTAATTTTGCCAACAAAACAGGAAATTCCTTTGAGAAATACATTCACTGGAGTATCATGTAACCTATAAATACATAAAATAACGTACAAATCATTAGCCAAACTCCAGTCAACCCATATAATGAACAACTCAAATTGAAATAAATATAAACACATAAACACACACTCCACCAGATCTATAAGTCTATAACCATCCAGATTATAAGAAGGCAATTCGTAACCGTTAACTCAGATTTCACTCAAAAATATAAATAAAGGTTTATCCTTATATGGATTAATATTAGCTACTAGAACGTCAAAATTTCTTCGAAGGCTACGAATATTCTGAAATAATCGCAGGATATTTACGATTTTAGTATATTTTAAGATGCCTAATTCAACGTGCTCCAAACTTAAAAGCTCATAAAGGTTTTTGAAATGATCTATGGCTAAAACAACACAAAATTAGCACAACATTATAACGTAAAAATTAAGCTTACTTCCAAAATCGCTGGATATTTACAATTTTAGTAGATTTTAAGATGCTTAGTTCAAATTTCCCCAAACCTAAAAGCTCCATGAGTTTTTCAAAACATTCTACAACTTAAACAACATCAAATTGACACAACATTATAACGTAAAAGATAAGCTTAACAATGTTAGTAGATTTTAAGATGCTTTGTTCAAATTTCTCCAAACTTAAAAGCTCATAAAACTCTTTGAAATGTTCTATGGCTAAAACAACACAAAATTAAGACAACATCATAACGTAAAAATTAAGCTTAACTTTCAAAATCGCAGGATATTTAAAATTTTATTAGATTTTAAGATGCCTAGTTCAAATTTCTCCAAATTTAAAAGCTTCATGAGTTTTTTAAAACATTCTACAACTTAAACAACATCAAATTGACACCACATTATAACATAAAAGATAAGCTTAACAATGTTAGTAGATTTTAAGATGCTTAGTTCAACTTTCTCCAAACTTAAAAGCTCATAAAACTCTTTGAAATGTTCCATGACTTAAACAACATCAAATTAACACAACATTATAACATAAAAATTAAGCTTATCTTCCAAAATTGAAGGAACTTTACAATTTTAGTAGATTTTAAGATGCTTAGTTCATCTTTCTCAAAATTTAAAAGCTCATAAAGCTCTCTAAAATGGTCTGTAACTAAAACAACACTAAACGAACACCACATTATAACGTAAAAATTAAGCTTAACAATGTTAGTAGATTTTGAGATGCATTGTTTAACTTTCTCCAAACTTAAAAGCTCATAAAGCTCTTTGAAATGTTCTATAACTAAAACAATACTAACTGAAAACCACATAATAACGTAAAAATTAAGCTTAACTTCCAAAATCGCAGGATTTTTACAATTTTATGACATTTTAAGATTTTGACAACAACAAAACATCTTAATGTGTTCATGGAAAATTTGATGTAAAATGACTATTTATGAAAATGTTTTTAAATTACTGTAATAGCCACCACAGATTAAGGTAGAAGAGTATCACCTTGAAGCCCGAAATTTTAGGTCGATTTCATGAATTTTTTTCTAGTAAACAATGAATTTTACAAAAAAAAATGTTATTGACTTTTATTAACTAATCATTCAAGATTACAAAAAAACAATTTTTTTTTTTATTTTTTATCATAATAGTGGCGTGCGTGAGTGACCATCTGATCTCAGAACTGGTGCATCCTGGAACAAAAAAA
This sequence comes from Tipula helvola, assembly GCA_963556165.1. Lineage (NCBI taxonomy): Eukaryota > Metazoa > Arthropoda > Insecta > Diptera > Tipulidae > Tipula > Tipula helvola. Next base: position 60,532,940 of record OY744482.1, read on the forward strand.
AAGTAGTATATTATTATATTACCCATAAACTGTGGAAGTACCTAGGAATTTTTCGATATATACATTTTACAATGAATGGCGCAAATTAAAAAAAAATCTCGTTTTTCGGTAAAAATTTTGAGACTAAAACAATCAAAAAAATCGAATTTTGAACATATCAAATAAAGCACAGTTACTTCCATAGAATCAAATGGCCTAAACATTCTCTCCAAATTTCAAATCATTTAACCTAGTAGCTCTAGAGATCCTCGCAACGCCAGGTTTAAAAATGTAATTTCGAGAAAAACGCGTTTAAAATTTTAAGTTCTAAAAATTTGAATATAAAAGATTAAAATCAGAAAATTATAGTTTTGTAAATAAGTCGAATTTGGCTTCCAAACTAATTGCATGAGTGTGCTCCCCCCCTCCCCCCCGAGTGCCACCCCCCTTAATGCATTTTAAATTTCGTACTAATACTCAATATCTAAAGTATCTCCTTAAGTATTATTCAGCAATTTCGATTGTTTGGCACATGGAAAGTACAATATGTATCTTCAAATTTTCTGTACCTTTAACCGTTACAAATGTTTGTCCTTACTTATTAGCCTGTAACTCTCTAATAATTCATATGATCATAAATATTTTTTTTTCTTTTAAAATGGTGAAACCCTCGCCCTCTGCGGTTGAAACTCACTACTATTATAGTAGACGAAACCCATCTGGCCCACTCTGTTTATGTTCTAATATGGATTAATTGAATTTGTTTAACAACTTGATTTGACTGGACTTCTTTGTAGAGCTAAAAACAAGTTTCATACATTCGGGTTTCTTTGAATATTTTAAAATGCATAAAAATATTGACACATTATGAAATATTAAAATACTTTGGTTATTTCAATTCGAATTTTGAAAATGTTATTTTTATTGAAATATCGATTGTCGAAATAGTTACAAAATTTTAATTTGAGTTCTTTTGAAATGTTGAATTTTTCGAAAACAAAAAAATTCATCAAAAGGAAAATAATTGATTTAATCGAATATTCGGCTAAAATAAAAGGCAACCAAAAATAAGAGAAACAATTTTGTGCAAGTTATTATACCATCATAACAAGCAAACGAACATGTACATACATTTTACATATTTCATTTTTAAACCAAATTTCCTCTTATCAATATATTGAGAATTTTTCGTTGGTAACTAAATATTTGTCCAATTATTTAAAGCCGAGATACTATATATTTTTAGGTCAAGTGATCTAGTTGTTTTACAAGCTTAATAACAGAATATTTTTTGTAAATACTGAATCTTAATATTTAAATTAAATTATCATAATTCCGTGAATAATTCCGTAAATTATTAAAAATGCATATACATAAATTAATTCGAGTGTAAAATATGGAGAAGAATCTGGATCAAACAAATAAATTTCGTGAAATATTCAAATTTAATACCTTCTGGGTCTCTTAACTTGATTGATGTTCAACGATATATTTCCGACTTTTTTTTCGACGTTATATGATAAGGAGATACCTGTTAAAAAAAAATCTGGATGCTTCCTTTTTTTCAACCATTCATTATGTACGTATTATTGTAGGAATTAAAACAATTACCGCACCGCCATCATCAAAAATATGAAAAAAATTATTTTTTCATTGTTTGTTAAACAAATTATTTCATCCACTAACAACAGAATTACAAGAAAATTCCTTTGTTTTCAAAGTATTTAGGAAATTACAAAATACCCATAAGGCAACCAGGAAATGCGAGTTTTCATTGGGGTTGTTATCGGTCAATTTATAAAAGAAAAAACAATGGATGATTAAGGTTTTTTTTTTTGCTTTGTCTGGCTTTTTTGCACTAATTTGCCTTTCAGCTTAGTGTACAACATTTAGCTATAGAGAATATAATTCGTTAAGCCAAAGAAATAATTTTAAAGATTGGTTAGTGGTTATACCAATATAAAAATAATTAGCATAAAAATGCTTGAGTTTCGTATTTTAATACAGTTTGTGAAAGATAATAATTATTTTATGATTTTGCTAGGAGATTGGTGTATCATAGATATTGAATATTTGAAATGTCGCTCTTTCTATCTGGTATCAGGTCTGTTAAATTTCTTTTAAATAAAGCGCGCGTTATCAACGCCCACCTCATTATTGAATCGAAAATATGCCAATAAACAGGATTCATTAATTAAAATTATGTAAACAACATAAATAACGAGATTTTTCTCATTATACCAGCTTACTGTACATATACAATATAAACCAATCGATTTTTCTTTGTATTAATTTCACTTAATTATTTTGATTAACAACAAGTGACATGAATTATTAATAAACCTACTTAAAATTTGTTTTCACTACGGTTCAAAGTAATTTGTTTGCTTGTTAAAAAGGGTGTCCATAAAGTACAACTTGTATTAGGCATAAAACCTAATTAGTTTTCATTTTGTTTTAGACGTAACAATGATTAGGTGCGAGGAATGTAGAACAACTTCTAAATATGATCCGATTTTGCCGAAAATCGGAATTTTGAAAATTTAACGAACACCCTGTATAATATTATATAATAAGTTTCCAATAAACGAAAACAAAAATCTTATTTTTATTTTAATTGAAATCAGTTGCTTTCCTTCTCAGAAACCACGAGTCACGATATTGTGAATTTATTCGCTTGATGTAACCTCTTCCGCGTATTTTATGTAATTTTTTGATTAAATCTTGTATTTATCTTTAATTTGTTGTTTTAATAATTAATGTCGTTATAACAAATATTTTGTTTGGTACAATTTCTATCGCACCGCCTATGGCGGTTTCGTAAATTTATTCGTGTGTATATTTTGTAAGGTTATGGAAAAACATAACCTATATTATTTTATACATAAAAAAATCATTAAATATACATAATCACTCGGTTTTATAAACATTTAGTAAAATAATATGTTGCCAAATTTATTAATTAGTCATCTGTGTACATATTATGAGTGCGGTATACTACGATAATGATTAATTGAAAAATAAATATTTGCTTTAACCGAACTCTTTGACATTTTTGAACTTGCTTAAACTTAAATAAGTTTTGTTTATGAAAATAGTATACATAAAATCAACAAGTGATGGAAACGTGATAATCACCTCTGTTTATATTAAACTACTAATCTCAATAATAATAACATGTATTTTTATTTTCTTAATATTGTGTACATATTTTGGGGATAATGATGGTAAAACTTAAGCGAAATCATTTCGTTTATATTAAGTAAAAATTTAAAAGTTGTATCGTATTGATACCAGCCACATTGGTTATACAAAACCATAGTCTAAAAAACGAAGCTTTTATAAGGGGAAACTTTTCATAGTAATAGTAAAACACATGAAACATATGGGAAATCACTTTTTTAACTAAGACAAATTTTTAAACGTTACAAATTCTTAATTATGATCTCTGAGATATTTTCATAAATATTTGAATTTCGACATACATATTATATAAATGTTGTACATATAAGTAAATCGTTTTAATTTTCTTGGAATAATTTATTTATTTAAAACAACATTTAAAAAAAAAATTATAACAACAGCATTCTGGCCAAATTGAAATAAAAACTTGCTACAAATCGTGTCATTATTAAGTCAATATAGATTACTTAGATGTCAGCGATGGCAGTAAAAATTATGTAAAATATTACCAAAAATTACAACCTGGAGAAATTTCAAGTTCAAAAATTGTATTTAAAGCAAAACTAATTAACAAAATATTAAGAACGTGTGATAATTTTGTGACTAAATAATTTTTTTTCGTATTTTTCTGTAAACATCTTAGACATCTAAGGGGCTGTGGATCTGTTGTGGCTGGGGAGACTAAAAACCTCGCCTTAATATCTCTTATTATATATAAACAGCACTGGGTTAAAACCAGCACAACTTCCTCCCATACAAATTTCAGAATCCACCTATGATCAATGACCGCTAAAATTTTCTGTGCTGTTAATGTTTTTTTTTAAGAAATGGGATTGTGTATATGAATTTCACAATCACGAGGATTTAAGTAGGCAAGTTCGATTCTAGAATGAACATGAATAGGAATTTCAGATCACAAAACCTGATATGCGGGAGAACAAAATCATGTTTAAAATTATAGCCTTTTATGAAGCGACAAAAAATTAAAAATTCCAGGATTCTAACAAGGAAACATTGGTAAATTTTTAGAATACATAACGAAAATTTCTGTAACTATCTTCAAACAAAATCCCTATAAAATACAAATTGTTAATAAATTTGGCGAAACCTTTACATTAGTTTCACACAAATACATTTCATATTTGTCATTGGTGTCATTCTAATTTTCAGACAAAAAACCTTTCGAATGATTTGCAAATCTATCCAAACCTACCAAATCTAAAAAAAATTTAATTAATTCGAACTCTCATGGGGGAAGAGGGAGTTTCATGATTTGTTACGGATAAGGAAGGGTGAACATAAAAATGTTACAAAGCAGGACATTTTCAAACACAATTCTATACCCTTACAATTTTAAATTGGGACTAAACAATTTCAAAGTGAGATTAAATAATTTCAAATTGAGACTAAACAATTTCAAAATGAGACTAAATAATTTCAAATTGCGACTAAAGAATTTCATAATTTGCCTTTGGTCGTGGACTATATCGCGATGACGTCATCAGGCGACGAGGTAAACCGCGCTGCGAACCTCTAATTTCGTTCGATTTAATTCTGAAGTCAATTTTTGCGTAATGAAACAGTGGTGGTTAATTTATTTTAAATTAAAATAATTAATTTCCACATTAATTTTAATTTAAATTAAATCTAGAAAATATCGATTTACAATGGGAATTAAACGCGGATGCAAATATGGAATAAACTCATACACAATTTATTTTATTTATTAATTACAATAAAAGTTGTTTCTAGTTTCGATTGTTGATGGCTACTAAAGTATACAGTAAAACTCTTTAATTTATATGGAAAATTCAATCAGATGAAAGCCTATTATGTCAAACATTATAACTACTCAATGACAATTTTAATACAAAAATTCTTGAATATTAAATGAGTAAACCTAATATAAATTATCCAGCTTGTACACAAATTAGAAATGTCAAAATAAAAATAAAAAAAATTAATTTGAAGTAAGTACTAATGACTCTGTATACTGATAATCCAACTTTATAAACTAAGTGAATCTTCTCTAGACTGACCATCCAAGGGACCACCAATTTTTGGTCACTTTATGGAGGTGGTCAATTTAAGGAAATTTTATTTAAATCAATCCTTTTAAAATAGAGGTCAGTGTTTATGAAAAATATGTAATTCATTTTTCATAGTATATTGCACTTCATTTCTTAATTTTTCTTATCACATAAGTAGTACGATTTTATCAGAAAATCCTACCTATTTTGATGTAAAATATTTTTATCAGTGGTCTGGATAATTAGATTATTATTCAATAAGAATCTTTAAAAAACTAATTCTGAGGTAGCAAGTCTGCACATTTCATTAATGCAAAGTTTTTTATGTGCTACAACATATTGGCAATTTCTTCTTCCTTGGAGGCAATTTGAGTCAAATCTCCTTCACTGCCTGAATCCGACTGCTCACAAAATTCCAATGATTGACCATTAATCTCGTTTACTACATCCTGATAAATTTCAGATAAATGTGGCTGCTCACAAACCCAGAGAAAGTCATCAATTCCAATGAAATCATCCTTGTTTTCGTATTGTGTAACATCGGAAACTGGAGTTACGTCTTCTTCTAAGACAGGGGATGATTATGTGTTGCCTTATTTAATCTAGCCTTTTTAAAGCAATTGAAGATGGTTTCTGCTGTAACAGCTTTCCAAGCAGAATCCATCCAACAATTAACTGTAAAGCATTGATTTTTAAGACCGATAATGTTGCATCGATAAGAATGGATTGGACAATAATTGATGTCATCATCAGATTTCGGTAGTTTTGTTTAAAGTCTTTGATTATTCCCTGATCCATGGGCTGAATCACGGATGTAGTTTTCAGTGGCATTAATTTCAAATTAACGTTAGTTAGCTTTACCGTTATATTATGGGCAGGGCAATTATCACCAATTAAAAGAACATTTCGTCGAGATTTTTTCATCTGTTTGTCTACAGTTTGCAACCACTCTTCAAACAATGAATAACAACACGCCTTTTGATTATTTCGCCATATTACTTCTTGCGAACACCTGGTAGATTCACCTGATAGCATTTTGTAGCTAATGCTTCTTTTCGCTGTAAACTTGTTCAACCATCCATTAGAAGCTTTGAAGTCAGGGCAGTTAAAATCATTCGCAAATTCAAACACTGCTCGTTGTATCATAGGTCCCGTAATTCGTGCGTTGATGCTTCTACACTTTCCATTCTGGATGGAAATTCATGTTTTCATTTTTTTAAATTATGCGCAGTGGCCTTACTTATGCCAAAAAACATTTAAAATAAAAAAACCTGTAATTTGTACATTCGCACACCTGTAAAATTTTTAGTTTATAAATATTAAAAAATTACATTTTAACTTTTCATGTTCAAGGATATTTGGTCACTTTAGAGAAATCAATTTTATTTATGATGTTCTATTGTAAGTGGTCACTTTATGGTGTTCAATTTACAGAGAACATTTTTATTTAATTTATATAGATTTATATAGATTTATGGAAGTTTCACTATTATATATTACTATTTTCAGTCAACAGCTTATAGAATCAAAGAGAGAAAACAAAAAATCATCTGATGGCTCAACTATTTCAGATAAGTAAAATGCTAATTAAAATTTGTGATAAATGATTATCTGTGTTTTCTACTTTTGCTTTTAGGTTATGATGCTGGATGCCAATGTTACATGAAGAATTATAAATTACAGTAGATACAACTTAATTTGACTAACTTATAAAGACAATAGAAATTAGGAATTGATTATGTGTTAACATATTAATAATCATAATAATTAAGGTACAAAAAATGAAAAGAGCGTTGACCAATTCCGCTCAAACTTGATGTATGTATGTGATTTGTTTTCAGGTTGTTTATGTTTTTCAGTTTGGATATTTTAACGCACATCCTGAACACAATGCTTGAGAGCACTGTAGCGAGAGAACTATATATGTATGTATATGAAGGAACTTGGCCATTTCTTAACCGATTTTGATGAAATTCAGCATGCACGATGGAAATGGGACTCTAAAATGATTTTCAATTGACGTTCTGGCATATGACCAATTAGGAAGGAACTAGACAATTTCTTAACCCTTGAAGATGAAATTCGACATGCACTCTGGAAAGGCGATTCCATAATGATTTCTGCATACAGTTCTGCATACTTCATGGAATTGGAATTCTAAAATGAGTTTTAGATGAAGTACTGGAATAAATTAAATTAGGAAGGTACTTGGTAGTTTCTTTACCAATTTCAAGTCGTATTTATTGAATTTATTTATAACCGCGGTTTAGAAATAACCGAGTGTATATGAAAAATGTTGCGATTGCTGCGGATCACTACAGCTGAATTCGTAGGTAGAATTTATCCTTTTAATTTAATTCAGATGATGAATAATAAAACAATTCAAGCAAAGTTGAATCCAATTTTTATTTAAATTTATAATTTTACAACAATTAGTTTTGATGTTTCTTGTCCAATCGCCAAAGTAAGAAGGTGATTTTAGCTTTTTACCAAACTAGGCTAGATTTAAATTTTGCTAAATTTTTTAAAGGAAATTTGTATGGCAACATTCAAATTTTGCGCATTTATGGTATTGGTACTAAATTCGCATCTATCGCACATTTTTTGTTTTGTATTAAGTTGACATAAATGATGGTGTTTACGAAATTTAGAGTGCAGAATGTAATTTACAAAGCTAAGAATTTAATTCAAATTATTATTTATTCTAATAAAATATATAACTTTAATTTTTAGGGTAAATAAGATTAATTTTAATTCAACAGTGAACAGTACATCCAGTGATGGGAATAGCAGCAAATAATTGCATAAAAAAAACGATGAGCTTTATTTGCCTTTGTCAAACACCGAGTTTCATCATAACCGGTTAGGAAACCGCCAAGTTCCTTCCTACCTTAAGATATTCCACTACCTTATCTAACAATTATTTTAGAATCCCATTTTCATCGTACATTCTGAATTTCATCAAAAACGCATCAAAAATGGGCAAATTCCTTCCTAATTGGCCATATTCCAGAACTGTATCTATAATCGTTTTATAATCCCATTTCCATAATTATAAAAAGAGAAAAAAGTTCAAAATATCTTTTAGGCAATTCTGAAGTATCACGCAACGAGTGCTGTTCAGAAAAATTTTAAGTGATTAAACATATTTAGCAATGTTTATACATTTACGTTACGTTACATCTGGGAAGGGGGAGGGGTCCTGGAATATGGTACGATCTGTAACGAAGGGGAGGCACGGGTCCAGAAAAAGCAAAAAACAACGTTATGTAATATGTGAACGGCCCCTAGGCACCAGGTTTGAGGAATAAAGTCCTATACTTTTCAACGCAACAAACCTAACCTGCATGTCAACATATTTTAACTAACTTTCGTGGAATCAAAAGTGTTTTTTCGGCCTTTGGGCAGTTTTGCAAAAGCCGGTAATTCAAAAGTTCAGTAATTTTCGGTTCTCTAGTTGTTTGGTACCAAAAAACTGAACTAAATACTATCATCTACTGAGTTATCATTTTCTATACTATGGCGAGCTTCGTTTTTTTTTTTTTTGAAAAACTCGTCCAAATTTCAAATTTTCGATATAAAATAGCTAAGCGGGCTAAAACTGATAAATTGATCGATTACATTGAAAATTGGTAGTTGAGAAATCTTAAAAAAATTTGGATAACTCTGAATTTTGTAAAGGAAAACTCAATATTTTGCGTTGTTAGAACATTTTTTTAAATTGCGGAATACGGATATGGATTATTGTTGATAAGCCGCGCGGAACATCTGGGGTCCTTGAACAGGAATGCCTAAAATGCTTAGCTGTAAATTCTAAATTGTTGAACAAAATTTTTGGGAGCACTTGATTTTATTTTTCCGATTTCGGGGGCCGCAGTATGAAAAAATTTGAGTAGCACTATGCTCTAGAAAGCTTTGTAGATAAACGTAAGCCACTTTTCGAACCAATTTGTATATATGTTTTTCTAAGTCTTTTAGTTGTTATACTGTCATGTATAATTACCCTGTGGTAATTCTTAATATGTTAATTAAGCAAGAATAATAAATTATATTTAAATAAGGATGTATTTTGACACAAGCAAAAATAAAACAACAAATAAAGCGAAGAACCAAGCATTTCTAAAAAAAGGTGATCAGAAAGTGTAATGCTCAAACCCAACGCATCAAATTTTGAATTTGTAAACGATGTTGGTGGAAATAAAAATTGAATTTAAGAATTAATTGGTAAATGTAATCAAAGTGTAAAGTTCGATATAAAACTAGAATTATAGATAGTTAGAAGCGGATTTTAGTAAGTGAAACCATCTAAATTTTGTGGCCCGATTCAGAAATTTTGCAATTTGGTTAGTAAATACTTTAAAAATAACTTTCTTAAATATTGTAAAACCCATACCTATGTTTGCTTTTTTGTATCAAAATGCGATATCAATTTTGCCACTTTTTATTTTTTATTTAAGGGTCAAAAATGCCCTTAAACCAAGAACTAAAATAAAACACTATGTTTTTCAAGTTACAGTATTAAATTCTTTTTTAAATATATTTGTATCATATCGTTAAATTTTTAGACATTAACCTTACTGGATTTCTTTCTTCAAAATGTTCCAAATAATGAATCGTAATTAATTTCCTTCACACGTTCACTTTCGACGGCTAGATAGTTTTCTACTCGTTTAAGAATACGAAATGACCTTTTGCCTGATGAATTGGTTATGGCATTGTTAAAAATATTGTTAATATTACTTTCACATTTGGAAATGTTGATCGGAGGCCACCATATATAGTTTCATATATTTCTTACATTGTAAGCAATTTTTTTTCTAATTTTACGAAATAAATGAACTGCTGAACCTCATCCTTGAACGCTTATTGATCTATATCATCTTTAAATTTTTGAATTAAATTTGGAGAACTCTGTGCAAACTCTTTTTAGACAAATCATAATCTTAAAATAGCGAAAAGTGTTTTAAAACGTCGCCAAATATCTTAAATATTTTGTTTATATTGACATTCTACTGATCAGAATTCAAATACAAGGTTCCGACCAGTAACTGTTTTTTGTATTTAAAGTGATTTCATTAATAGGATTATCATCGAACATTGTTTCGGACAGTTAAACAGCTTCGCCCTGGCTAGATAACAAACGTGCGTGTCGCATATTCGTTTTAGTGTTTTATTCAGTTTATGATCAGTCCGTATTAGCTTATCTCATCTCTTCATTGAAGAAGAAAAGAAAACAAATATATTTTGAATAAAATCAAAACCCGAAGCACCTTATAAATTAATTAATTAAATTTAAAAAAATTCTCTTTCCTGAATGTTTGGATACCAGATCTCTGATCTATAATCATATTTGAGAGGGATGATCGGAGAATAAGCCGCGCAAGGCACAAAAATCGCGCTTTTGCTTTGATCTTTAATTTAAGCTTGCAAACCGTTATAAATACCAAGTTTGACCTCGGCAGTTCGAGATGTCCAATCACAAATGGAATGCGATACAATTTTTTCTCTAAATATGCTGCGTCGCGTTGTTCGATGTGAATAAAACCTATAAAACTTTCTCAAATTTTTTGATCTTGATCTTCTTAACTAATAATAAATTTTAACTGGTCTGTGTGGCTAGCATCAGGTATGGAATTAACAATAAGTGTAAAATACTTAGTTTGATTTATTTGATCGACAAAGGATTAGTTTACCTCAACCGTCACCAGTTCAATGAATTCGTCACACAAAGTTTTGGACAAATATTGACATATTCACTTCCACGATTACCGTATATTTTCCAATAAACCCTAAACGCAAAGTTCCTAAAAGCTTTACTGCAAACGACCATGACTCGTTTTAGTACCTTCCGCCAATAAACAGATTTTTTTCAATTAAAATTTCAAAAATCCGATAATGAATGTGTGGTTCCAGAATAAATCAGCCATTCAACGATTCAAGATTCTAAATCGCCTATGCTTTTGGTATTGGTTCGAATACGAAATTCTATTAGCTCATTGCTAATTACCTTAAATTTATTGCTACCATTTCCAATTGTTTTATTAATTGAATTTAACTCTCAATCTCATTAATGGGCGAATTATTGTTTATCTAATAATTCGTCTTCTTCAGGGCTGCTATTTGAAATTTCATTTGAAACGTCGGTTTTCGTTTAATACGTCTTCTGACAAACTTTGATGATTAGCAGAATGCTCGATTTCATTTTAAGCTCAGTATGCAGCTCGAGCTAAGAAAAACTTTCCATACAAATTTGACGTAAAATTTAGCTAGCTAAATAAAATAAATTTTATTTAGCTGACAATTTCGCTGAGCGGTCTGCACCTTTGCGTGAAAAATTTGAAAAAATATCAGTTGTTTCATTCAAATCTAGATTGCGCCACCATAAATTCTCCACACATTTTAGCCGCAATTTATCTCACAAGGACAATAATTTGAAGATAAATTTTGACGGTTTTGAATTTTGATTCATTTTATAATCGAAGTAGCCACGAAGTAAAATTAATTTATTTTTATATAAAGAAGACAGAAGTCAAAATGGACGACCAACATTTACGAAGCCGAGTATTTAGATACAGAACACCTTTAGATTTAGAAAGAACAGCAACTGCTGCAACACCAATAAAAATTACATATCCTCTTCGTCACTGGAATCCAATATTTTGTATACTTGTTATAAACTGTTTAGCAATTGTAATTCTTTAGAAGTATCAAAAAGTAATAAACTAAAAGAAACTTCATTTAAAAACAAAAGAAAATCAGACATAAAAGTCAAACAAAATTTATCTCTACACAAATTTTTAGGTTGATGATTTATCTGTAATTTAATGGAAACTTGTGGAGACCGCGTTAAAATGTATCTTAGCTCGAGCTGCATACTGTGCTGAGATGTCCTAACATCACTTTTTTTGATGTTCGACAGTGTTCATGTCTCTTTTTTCCAGAAAAAATTGTATACTATTTCGACTTTTCAATTACGCTTTTTCTATTACGATCTCAGCAATCATATTTCTACATACATTCATCACTTTTTATCACCCAAGTTTTTTTTATCGATGTGAAAAAATGGAATAACACATACATTTATTCTACAATGATGAGATCGCAATAAAGAAAGCAGTATTGGAAAGTCGAAATAGTATACAATTTTATTCTGGAAAAAAGAGACATGAACACTATCGAACAACGAAAAAAGTGGTATTAGAACATCTCAGCACTGAGCTTTAATTAATAGAAAGTTTTTTTGTTATTTTTGTATTTTGTATTTAGTATTAATCAAATTACAACAGAAATGATCACTTTGAAATTGATAAATGCCACAATTTAGCGTACTGTTAATGTTCCGTGTATTTAATTTGGTGCCAAAAACTGTGGAGACTTTATACTGGTGTCATTCTATATTACAATCCGCAAGACATTATTTTCCTGAAGAAATATTAAAAGGATGGCTAACAATACGAACTCATTTGAAAAAGATACGTATATCACAAAGCCATATAAACGATACAACTTAATTGTACAAATACAGTTGAAGTGCTCAGAAGACAGCTGGAATTTTAACCTCCAGAGGCTTATTTCCTGTTGAGTTAGAAATGCATCGTTTGTGGCGGAACGAGCCTGGTTGGAACTCCAACAGTCAGCTTAATTCTGGCCTTAACAACCAAGCAGCTGTGGATCAATCAAAGAAGCCAACACTAAATTATTAACCTTTACAAGTGCATCCATTGTTCGATGAACAAACCCCGAAATGTCTATACATCACAAAATTACTTTACATATTACGATTCATCTTCAAAGCAAAGGCCAAATTAGAAGCAATAACCAAAGCGATTTATTTAACAACAGATAAATTGACCCATATCAGAACCATCTTGAAGTGAATAGAGCCGGCATGTGAAAAATGAACTTAAAATAAGGGATATAGAAACACTAAAAATTCATTTATTTTCATAGTGTTTATACGAAAAAACGCGATTTCGATTGACGATAAAATATGAATTAAAAGTTAAACCCAGTTAAATAATTTTTTAAGAAATCGCTAACAAACAACTCAATGTCTTACTCATTTAAAACACAGATTCTCAAATTTCCCTATTTTCCAGCAATAATCAAAAGAAAATAAGGGAAATTAAATTAAAAAACATTCTACAACAACAACAATGAGTATTAAAAAGAGAAAATTCAGTTTAATGACGACATCATATCTCCACATCTAAAACCAATGGTAAGAAAAAAGACAACACGTCTCCGTTCAACAATCAAAATAAAAATAAATCACAAAGAGAAACAGCAAAAAAAATAAATAAATAAATCGATACAATGAGTGCGAAGAAAACAAAAAATCAAAACAATCTAGCATGCTTTGCAAATTCAAAATAACTATAGAAACATATTCGAATTCAAATTTGAATGGAGGCAATGAAAGAGATGATTATTGAATTTTTTATAAACGAATTATGTTGATGACGTAGTATATTACAAAAACAACAATATTTAAAATTTCAAAAGTACCTTATTTTTCATGACGATTTTCACTTAGAAATAAACATTTTCAAGACTCGATTTTTCAATCAATAGTATATTGTGTAACGTGTAGGAAAAACGATATATTCCCGGACGAGTATGGAAGTTGCTGGGACGAGGCGTCAGCCGAGTTCCAGCAACCATAAGAGTCCGGGAATTATAGTTTTTCCACGAGTTGTACATACGATTTTTTCTCTAATCGGCAGTATATCAGATTATCCATTTTATTCATTATATTCTTTAAAATACGCAAAAGTTTCCAATTTATATTTTCAATAGATTTCACTATCAAAGTTACCTTAGAATTATAACAATCGCGTGCGATTATACATTATATCATGTATTTCTTAAAAACAGATGATAATCAGTACTAGAAAGTATTCTCTGCCTAGGCAAGGAATACTTTCCAGTACTGTTTTTAGTAAGTTGCCTAGCAACGATGTAGTGTCGTGGAATACTTCATTTTGCTGACAGATAACAAACCAGAAAACTGACGTATTTTATCCGATTTGAGAAAAATAATATTTCATGATTCATGAACATTTTCATATAAAAACAAAACAAAAGCTCACATTTCTAATAAACTAAAACTGTAAATGAAAATAACCGTTTCCCCATATAGTTTCATAGTAAAGGAAAAATTGTTGTACCTTATTTTAAGCTAAGTAAAAACTACAGTTGATACTGGAGGCTCTTATTTATACAGTAGGCTCTGCCCATATGCAGGGTATAAATTGGCTAGGAAAAATAAACAAAACAAATAAGCTAAAGCCATTGAGTACTTTTCTGAATGCGTTTTGTCTCATTCGCAATGGCGGAGGCCCGCAAAGTATAATTTTGATTGTGATGGTAAATTTTAATATTTATTTAGATCAGCTGAAACTTTATTGAAAAATAAAATCGGTTACGGCTTCAGATAAGTTTTGATAAGCATGAACTTGATTGTTTAAGGTTGTGTTTTAAAATTAATTTTAACTGTTGGAATTGGAAATAAAAGAAATATATATTAAGGAATTAGGGGTTAAGTTAAAAATCCAAACTGAAGTTTAGAATCATTTAAGTTTAAATAAGAGACTTTGTTTTGTTCTGTGCTCCATAGATGTTTCTACGCCCAGACGCGTCAGTAAAATTTTTCTTTTTTATTCATATTTTATTTACTTATTTACCTTTGAGGTGTATGGAAAATAAAGGTGATGCTTTATTCAATTAGAAATGTTTAGTTTCATAAAACATTTTGGGACACGATCAAAGAATTTGATCTTTTTGAAGCTGTAGCAACCTTAACCTTTTTAATAGCTCCACTGATCCGCAAAATAATAATACAAGATTATTTTCTTCACAATCTTTTTTTCAATTTTGACAATTTAATATTGGATATACGGCCTCCACCAACTGTAAACATAATTAATTCATTTGACAAAACATCAAATTAATAGAAAGCCAATTTACCCTTATTTTCGGCAGTATATTTCTGTTTGTTAATAAGGAAATTATGTTCCCAAATATAACCCTTGAAGGAAATTCATTTTACCGAATAAATTTACCTTTCCGCACCTTAAACCTCTTCGTTTGATCGTCGCCTGTGTTGGCTAATTATAAATATTTATAAAATTTTGCAAATACTTAAATAAAAATTCATTTATTTTAAGAAATATAAGATTTATGTGGTTGAAACCCTCTTCAGTTTTTTTCGTGTTGTTTTCTTGTAAACAAACAGTTGTTTTACTGTTTATTTCACATTTACTATTTTTGTTAAATTTTTATTTTTATCTTAAAAAGGTTACAAGTTTATAGCGCGTGCAAGCTTTACAATTTACTTGTTGTTATATAGCTGGATAAAAAAAACCTTGAATTTTATGTTTTATATTTATGTATACAAAAAAACTCATTCGGTTGTTCCATCGCCCCATAAATAACTGGGAAATCAATTCAATTTAAATATTTTTTTACAACAACCAGATGGAACACTGTTATACCACATCAGCAGTACTCTGCGGAAAAAACTATTTTCTTTTGTATATCGCGAAAATATTTAAATTTAATGGAAATTTCTGGGTTTTCCTGTACGCAGCTATAAATACGAAAACAGTTTTTGTTGTTGTTGATTGTAGTGGTTTCCCTTCTAAAATATGTATTGATGCTGAAATAAGTAAATATGTACTTTGCTATTATGTAAATATTGTAGAGTTATTTATTTTTATTATTAAGAAGATTTTAGATCTGTTTATTCAACAACATACTTGCTTAGAATAGATACAATTCTATAATTTTTTGCAAGATTGTGTTTGTTTCCTAGAATAAGCTTGATAATATTTTGAAAACATAAGTAGTTTCTTGTTTGAATTCCTGTAGTTACGCAGAAATATCAATACACATGTTAATTTAATGTCGAATCGCATATAAAAGATTTAAACTCCAAATTCGTAAACCTAAGATTACATATCGAAAATTTCCAATCAAAAATAACATTTGATTACTATCTTCTGTAACTATGTACTCTACACATTTTGGCCACATAAGCAAATTCCTATAATAAATTGTTTGTGGACGCCTCAGCGTTGCTGCGTTCCACTGTCTTTGGAAACTTTAGTGATTACAATTCGGGTATTTACACAACTCTAGCTATCATTACGGATTAATGAGCAGTTTATTTTGAAGGTGGGGTTAGTCCATGTTTTGTTGAAATGAGATCGAGAATGAATTTAGAATCAATAAATGACAAAGTAAATTGTATTTGGAATTTTCTTATTTATTACCCATATTACTAATTTAGTTTTTTATTTTGAGTATAAAGATTTTGGTCGTTTAAGTCTCTTGTCATCATTTTAATATTTTTGGGAAATGGGATCATATGACTTTAAAGAAACGGATTAATTAATTTTTTTCACTCCAAACTGCCCTTTAGAAAATCTGATCAATTTTGGCAGAGACTTAGGAAATAGTCTTGACTCCCATCTTAATTTTATAAAGTTCGTTGAAAATGTTTAAAATTATATGTAGTCATGTAAGAGATTTGTGTAGTCTATAGTTTAGTATTACGTTTCAATAATGAGTGGTGTATATTGTACACATTTGAATTCTCTGATGGTTTCTCAGAAAATGATTTTACGACGATTTTATTTTATGTTTAGGAAGAACCTTCTAACATCAGCACTTTTTGTAGTTATGAACAAACTACACTGCGCCAATTAAAAAACGGAACAGAAATTTTCTTCGAAAAAATACCCAGATTTGAACGCCTGTATCTTGGTGAAATACCATCTTCCAAAAAAAAATGTTGGTTTCTAGTTGAAGGAAATTTTGTTTTCTTTTCGATACTGGGAACCGTTTTATTTTATTTTGTTTTTTATGACTTTTATGAGTAAAACAAAAGGTGTCAAAAAAAAAAAAATTTGCTGCTGTTTGAAACTGTAAACCAACTTGCTTGATATTTCATTCAAAAATCCAAATCGGCCATTTTATAGAGAATTTCGAAACCTTGTAAAATAATACTAGGAAAATTTCTGTGCGGCTACTCCTTGTCGAGTTATTGATGTTTTAGCGTGTTAAAGTTTTAGTGTTAAAGTGACTTAACATTTTATCGTAGAGTGCTAAGTTTACAAGAAAAAAAAATTTACTTCTACGCTTTTTGGTACGTTTTCTCTAAAACTTCAATAACTCGACAAGGAGTCGGCACAGAAATTATACTAGTATCATTTTACAAGGTTTCGAAATTCTCTATAAAATGGCCGATTTGGATTTTTGAATGAAATATCGAACAAGCTGGTTTACAGTTTCAAACAGCAGAAACAATTTTTTTTTTTTGGACACCTTTTGTTTTACTCATAAAAGTCATAAAAAAACAAAATAAAATAAAACGGTTCCCAGTATCGAAAAGAAAACAAAATTTCCTTAAACTAGAAACAAAAATTTTTTTTTGGAAGATGGTATTTCACCAAAGATACAGGCGTTCAAATCTGGGTATTTTTTCGAAGAAAATTTCTGTTCCGTTTTTTAATTGGCGCAGTGTATTTGAATTCAAAAACTCTTCACTTTGGACGATTAAAAAAAATTCTAAATTTAAAATCTCAAATTCCAAATTTAGAAATTTCAAACCCCAAATTCAAAATATTAAATGTTAAATCTTAAACGTCAAATTTCAAATTCCAAATTTTAAATTTTAATTTCCAAACTTCAAATTCCAAATTTCAAATTCCAAATCCACAATTCCAAAATCCAAAATTTCAAATTCCAAATTTAAAGTTCCAAATTTCCAATTCCAACTTCAAAGTTTTAAATTATAAATCTTAAATTTTAAAATATTTTAAAATTGAATTTTAAATTTTAATTTTAAATTTCAAGTTTCCGCTTTCAAACTTCAAATTCCAATTTTCAAGTTCCAAATTCCACATTTCAAATTCCAAATTTTAAATTCCAAATTTCAAATTCCAAATTCCAAATTTCCAATATTTAATATTAAATGTTAAATGGCAAATTTAAAATTTCAAAATTAAAATTTTAAATTCCAAATTCCAAGCTTCAAATTCTAAATTTCAAATCCCAAATTCAAAATTTCAAATCCCAAATGTCAAATTCCAAATTTACAAATCAAAATTTCAAATGTTAAATATTAAATCTTAAATGTCAAATTTCAAATTCCAAATTTTAAATTTTAATTTTAAATTCAAAATTCCAAACTTCAAATTCTAAATTTCAAATTTCAAATTCCAAATCCCAAATTCCAAATTTCAAATTCCAAATTTTAAATTCCATATTTCAAATTCCAAATTCCAAACTTCAAAACCCACATTCCAAATTCCACTTTATGAATTTTAAATTTATAATTTCAACTTCCAAATCCACATTTTCAAAATAGAAAATTTCAAATTGCAAACTTCAAATACCAAATTTCAAATCCCAAATTCCACATTTCAAATTCCAAATTTCAAAATCCAAATTCAAAATTCAAAATGTTTAATATTAAATCTTAAATGTCAAATTTGAAAATCCAAATTTTAAATTTTAATTTTAAATTTCAAATTCCAAGCTTCAAATTCCAAATTTCAAATTTCAAATTCCAAATTCAAAATTTTAAATTCCAAATTTTAAATTTCATATTTCAAATTCCAAATTCCAAACTTCAAAACAACATTCCAAATTCCACATTTGAAATTTCAAATTTCAAATTCCAAATCCACAATTTAAAATTATAAATTTTAAATTATAAACTTTATACTTATTAAAATCCAAATTTTAAAATTTAATTCTAAATTTCAAATTCAAAATTTAAAATTTAAAATCCCAAATGTGAAATTCCAAATTTCCAAATTAAAATTTCAAATGTTAAATATTAAATCTTAAATGTCAAATTTAAAATTCCAAATTTTAAATTTTAATTTTAAATTCAAAATTCCAAACTTCAAATTCCAAATTTCAAATTTCAAATTCCAAATCCCAAATTCCAAATTTCAAATTCCAAATTTTAAATTCCATATTTCAAATTCCAAATTCCAAACTTCAAAACCCACATTCCAAATTCCACTTTATGAATTTTAAATTTATAATTTCAACTTCCAAATCCACATTTTCAAAATAGAAAATTTCAAATTCCAAATTCCAAATTTATAGTTCCATATTTCAAATTCCAACCTTCCAAATTCCAACTTCAAAACCCACATTCCAAATTCCACATTATGAATTTTAAATTTATAATTTAAAATTCCAAATCCACAATTTCAAAATACATAATTTCAAATTCCAAATTCCAAATTTATAGTTCCAAATTTCAAATTCCAAATTAAAAATTTTAAATTATAAATCTGAAATTTTACTTATACTTTTTAAAATCCAAATTTTAAATTTCCAATTCCAAACTTCAAATTCCAAATTTTAAATTGCAAATTTCAAATTCTGAATCCTTAATTACAAATTTCAAATTCCAAATTTCAAATTCCAAATTTTATATTTCATATTTTAAATTCCAAATTCCAAACTACTAATCCCACATTACAAATTCCACATATTAAATTTCTAATTCCAAATCCACAATTCCAAAATCCAAAACTTTAAATTCTAAATTCCAAATTTTAAAATTCAAATTTCAAATTCCAAATTCAAAATTATAAATCTTAAATTTGTAAAATACTATACTTTTTAAAATCCAAATTTTAAAATTTAATTTTAAATTTTAATTTTAAATTTCGAGTTTTAAATTTCAAACTTCCAAATTTCAAATTCCACATTTAAAATTCCAAATTTTCAATTCCAAATATTTTAAAAATCGAAATTTTAAAATTTAGTTTTAAATTTTAATTTTAAATTTCAAGTTTGAAATTTCAAACTTCAAACTCCAAATTTCAAATTCCAAATTCCACGTTTCAAATTCCAAATTTCCAATTCCAAATTCCAGCTTCAAAATGTTTAATATTAAATCTTAAATATCAAATTTCAAATTTTAAATTCCAAATACAAAATTTCAAATTCCAAATTGCAAATTTCAAATTTCAAATTCCAAATTCCAAATCCCAAATTCCAAATCCCAAATCCCAAATTCCAAATTTCAAATTTTAAATTTAATATTTCAAATTCCAAATTCCAAACTTCAAAACCCACATTCCTAATTCCACATTTGAAATTTCATATTTCAAATTTAAAATTGCAAATTCACAATTCCAAAATTCAAAATTTCAAATTCCAAATTCCAAATTTTAAGTTTCAAATTTCAAATTCCAAATTCAAAATTTAAAATTATAAATCTTAAATTTTAAACTTTAAACTTATTAAAATCCAAATTTTAAAATTTGATTCTAAATTTCAAATTCAAAATTTTAAATTTCAAATCCCAAATTTCAAATTCCAAATTTCCAAATCAAAATTTCATTTTCAATGTTAAATATTAAATCTTAAATGTGAAATTTCAAATTCCAAATTTTAAATTTTAATTTTAAATTCAAAATTACAAACTTCAAATTCTAAATTTCAAATTTCAAATTCCAAATCCCAAATTCCAAATTTCAAATTCCAAATTTTAAATTCCATATTTCAAATTCCAAATTCCAAACTTCAAAACCCACACTCCAAATTCCACTTTATGAATTTTAAATTTATAATTTCAAATTCCAAATCCACAATTTCAAAATACAAAATTTCAAATTGCAAATTTCAAGTCCCAAATTTCAAATCCCAAATTTCACATTTAAAATTCCAAATTTCAAAATCCAAATTCAAAATTCAAAATGTTTAATATTAAATCTTAAATGTCAAATTTGAAATTCCAAATTTTAAATTTTAATTTTAAATTCCAAATTCCAAACTTCAAATTCCAAATTTCAAATTCCAAATCCCAAATTTCAAATTTTAAATTCCATATTTCAAATTCCAAATTCCAAACTTCAAAACCCACATTCCAAATTCCACATTATGAATTTTAAATTTATAATTTCAAATTCCAAATCCACAATTTCAAAATACAAAATTTCAAATTCCAAATCCCAAATTTCAAATTCCAACCTTCCAAATTCCAACTTCAAAACCCACATTCCAAATTCCACATTAAGAATTTTAAATTTGTAATTTCAAATTCCAAATCCACAATTTCAAAATACAAAATTTCAAATTCTAAATTCCAAATTTATAGTTCCAAATTTCAAATTCCAAATTAAAAATTTTAAATTATAAATCTGAAATTTTAAACTTATACTTTTTAAAATCCAAGATTTAAAATTTAATTTTAAAATTTCAATTCCAAATTTTAAATTTCAATTTCTAAATTTAAATTTCAAATTCAAAATTCCACATTTCAAATTTCAAATTTCCAATTCAAAATTCAAAATGTTAATTATTAAATCTTAAATGTCAAATTTCAAATTCCAAATTTTTTAATTTTAATTTTAAATTCCCAATTTCAAACTGCAAATTCCAAATTTTAAATTGCAACTTTCAAATTTTGAATCCTTAATTCCAAATTTCAAATTCCAAATTTTATATTTCATATTTTAAATTCCAAATTCCAAACTACTAATCACACATTCCAAATTCCACATTTAAAATTTCTAATTCCAAATCCACAATTCCAAAATCCAAAACTTTAAATTCTAAATTCCAAATTTTATAATCCAAATTTCAAATTCCAAATTCAAAATTATAAATCTTAAATTTGTAAAATACTATACTTTCTAAAATCCAAATTTTAAAATTTAATTTTAAATTTTAATTTTAAATTTCGAGTTTTAAATTTCAAACTTCCAAATTGCAAATTCCAAATTCCACATTTCAAATTCCAAATTTCCAATTCCAAATATTTTAAAAATCCAAATTTTAAAATTTAATTTTAAATTTTAATTTTAAATTTCAAGTTTGAAATTTCAAACTTCAAACTCCAAATTACAAATTACAAATTCCACGTTTCAAATTCCAAATTTCCAATTCCGAATTCCAGATTCAAAATGTTTAATGTTAAATCTTAAATATCAAATTCCAAATTTTAAATTTTAATTTTAAATTCCAAATTCAAAACTTCAAATTCCAAATTGCAAATAATTTCAAATTCCAAATCCCAAATTTCAAATTTCAAATTTTAAATTTAATATTTCAAATTCTAAATTCCAAACTTCAAAACCCACATTCCCAATTCCACATTTGAAATTTCATATTTCAAATTTAAAATTGAAAATCCACAATTCCAAAATCCAAAATTTCCAAATCCCAAATTTCAAATTCCAACCTTCCAAATTCCAACTTCAAAACCCACATTCCAAATTCCACATTATGAATTTTAAATTTATAATTTCAAATTCCAAATCCACAATTTCAAAATACAAAATTTCAAATTCCAAATTCCAAATTTAAAATTATAAATCTTAAATTTTAAACTTTAAACTTATTAAAATCCAAATTTTAAAATTTGATTCTAAATTTCAAATCCAAAATTTGAAATTTCAAATCTCAAATTTCAAATTCCAAATTTCCAAATCCAAATTCAAAATTCAAAATGTTAAATATTAAATCTTAAATGTCAAATTTCAAATTCCAAATTTTAAATATTAATTTTAAATTCCAAGTTCCAAACAACAAATTCCAAGTTCCAAACTTTCAAATTTCAAATTGCAAATTTTAAATTCCAAAGCCCAAATTCTAAATCCCAAATTCCAAATTTCAAATTCCAAATTTTAAATTTCAAATTCCAAATCCACAATTCCAAAATCCAAAATTTCAAATTCCAAATTTTAATTTATAATTCTTAAATTTTGAGCTCTATACGTTTTATAATCCAAATATTAAAATTGAATTTTAAATTTAAATTTTAAATATCAAGTTTCAAATTTCAAACTTCAAATTCCAATTTTCAAATTCCAATTTCCACATTTCCAATTCCGTATTTCCATTTCCAAACTCAAAATTCAAAATGTTAAATATTAAATCTTAAACGTCAAATTTCAAATTCCAAATTTTAAATTTTAATTTTAAATTCCAAATTGCAAATTTAAAATCTCAAATTCACAATTCCACATTTTAAGTTTTAAATTTCAAATTCCAAATCCACAATTCCAAAATCCACAATTTCAAATTCCAAATTTAAAGTTCCAAATTTCAAATTCAAAATTCAAAATTTTAAACTCTATACTTTTCAAAATCGAAACTTTTAATTTTAATTTTAAATTTCAAATTCCGAACTTCAAATTCCAAATCAATAGCAAATTTCAAAATCCAAAATTTCATATTCCAAATTTCAACTCCGAAATTTCAAATTCTAAATTTCAAATACCAAATTCCAAATTCTAAATTCCAAATTCCAAATTCTACATTCCAAATTTCAAATTTTAATTTTTAATCTCAAACTCCGAACTTCAAATTCCAAATTTCAAATTGGAAGTTTCAACTTTCAAATCTTAAATTCTAAATTTAAAATTCCAAATTCCATATTCCACATTCCAAATTCCACATTTTAAATTTTAAATTTCAAATTTCAAATTTTAAATCTCAAATACCAAATTTCAAACTTCAAACTCCAAATCTCAAATTCCAAAGTGCCAATTCCAAATTTCAAATTCCAAATTCAAAATTTAAAATTTAAATTCCAAATTTCAATTCCAAATTCCAAATTTAAAGTTCCAAATTTCAAATCTCAAATTCCAAATTCCAAACTTTAAACTTCAAATTCCAAATTCCAAACTCCAAACTTTGAATTCCAAATTTCAAATCCCAAACTTCAAATGTTATATTTCAATTAAAAAATTTTTGATTTCGTGGAATTGCTTTGTCGTGCACAAAATAGAAAATTTATATTATTTTAACACAGGTTATATGTCTACCTATTCTTTCTCTAACATATCAACGATATGATGTAGTATGAATAGATACAATTTTTAATTAGATTTTATTCCTTTTTTTGTGATAATAATTTCTACATTAAATTAAATTATTTCATTCATTTTACAACGATGTAGTGAATAGATATTTAGTAATGGATGTGTCCGGTGTCGTATAATTTAAGTGCCTAAGTAAACGGCCGCTTGTGTGCAAAAATTGTTTCGACCGCTCCTTGAGATAGGTTTTAGAAAAATTAAAAAAAAAAACTTTGTTTATTTCCAATTTTGGGCTCTTGTAGGTCACATGATTTTGAGATTTGGAAATGAAGGAGAACTAATGTTAAGATGTTTCGTTAAACTATAACAAATCTGCTAAAACCTGGCCAATAATTTGTTAAAACCATTTTCCAATATTAAATTGTCCAAACTTAAAAAACAATTTAAGGCCATGACTTTCGAGTTGCCCAATGACGCCGGTGACCTTTAAATGACAGTTTGACCATAAATCGGCCTTTATCATCGCGTTTATATGTTTGGAAAAAATTCTCCTCACATTTTTGTTCAGACGACGCGTAGGCTTCATTGTTAGATTACACAGTTTCCATCCCAAAATGTTTGCAGAATGTTATCAAAGCAGAAATCTGCAATTGCAGAAATTATTCTCACATTTGTCAATTATTTTTCCAGAGATTATCCATCCTAAAAGGTTGTTTTGTAGAAGTGGGAAACGTCATATAATCTTATGTGGCCAACTGCCGATAATTTCAGAAATAGTTCAGAGCCGATGAGCATGTCAATTTTTTGTGGGATATGAAATTGAGGGTCCGCCAGTTGTAGATTTTATGGTATCTTTGATGGATCACATTTTAGTTTTATTGATGGCTGTCGATCCGTTTGTAGTTGGGAGCCGATTCGAGTAAAGCCCTGCATGGAGTTGGCACACCTTTATCATTCAAAACGTAAATTATAGCAGTAGAGTGTAATACAAAACCTTCTGAATTTGCAGTTGACTTTATAGTTAAGAATTTAATTGTTTTTGCACAACACAAGAAACTTTCCAGAAGTCACGTGGCACTTTTCCACAAAATAACTGTTTCTATTATAACCGGTTAAATTGAAGATCTCGTTGATCTAATTGCTTAGTTACATTAAATAATAATCGCTTACCAGAATGAAGAATTCCTCACTATCAAACAGCACTTACAATAAAGTCCTTGGCTAGGCGCGGTGGTAATACTCAGTATTTAGATCTTATAGCTGATTGCTGACTTTTATAGATGATTGAAGTATTACACAAGTATACATGTTTTAGTTAATAAATTATGAAATTGTGAATAATTTTATTGTGCTTGAATATTTTACATTAATTTGAATACATTATATTTGAAAATTGTTTTTTTGCCAAACGGTTAAGAGGGGCTTCGGTTTACCTTCTCTTCACAGCTAACTATTCAAATAAATATAAAATTTAAAAATATTTCAATACTAAATCCTCCTCTCATAAACCATACATACACCTAAAACGGTAACTACCTGAAATGTACGTTGAAGGTAATATCAAATGCACATACAGTGAATATTTAACATTGCAGCAAAAAATTGATGTAATAATTGTAAATTTTCAATTAAAATAATCCAGTGAACCGGACACAGTTTGTTTCGTTAGTATAACAAAATATATCGACTAATGAATAACTCAACAAGTATCCCATCTATTATATTTAAAAATAAAATTAAAAAATAAAACTGTAAACATTCTTATTGTACTTGTTTGTACTGTACAGAAATTAATTTATTGCCTTGTTTTTGCCCTTGTTCAGCTAATATAACGTAAGAGTCTATTATAAGAAACAACAAATTGCTTACGTCAAAATCTGGTTTGAACTTTCAAAGTGAATTAACACATTCTATACTTGTTTGTACGCCTTTTATAATTCAGAATTAGCAGGAAGGATTCGGATGTTGTAATTCCCCGTTCTCTATAGATATTTATTCGACTTTGACTTACCAGTGTTAATTTATGATACATGTTCTTCCTATTTTCATAAATGTTTTTTTAAAAACCTAAAATTTGTATATTTAGTATTAAATCATAATAATTTATGCTTACACGGATTTTCAGAATGTCTCATTTATTTGTTCGTTT
This sequence comes from Tipula helvola, assembly GCA_963556165.1. Classification (NCBI taxonomy): domain Eukaryota; kingdom Metazoa; phylum Arthropoda; class Insecta; order Diptera; family Tipulidae; genus Tipula; species Tipula helvola. The sequence continues at coordinate 60,559,084 of OY744482.1, forward strand.
GTTATAAAAATGTTATTGTGGGAACATAAAATTTTACAAGAATTTAATATTTAGCAAAGGACTTATACTACACAAATTCATATCTCCTTGCGTAATATCATGTTGCATACAACGGATATACTATAAATTAAACGACAAGAATAATGTATTACGAGTATATCATACAAGTAATGTTCACAGATGCAATATAATGCTATTATTTTCTCTTGGTGCTTTATTCATTATGCTATGCTAGTACATAAAACAACATTAATTTTTGCCGTACATATGAGTAACAAACACAAAATTAGAAAACATATAAAATAAATTTAATATACCAAAAAAGTTACGCTAGGAATGTCTATAAATTGAACGACAATAATTTGAAAATGTGACGTTAATTTACAATATCCATATACATACTTACTATATACGCTTGATTTTACAACCCTATATGGTTTATATTATTATAGCTTTAATTTAGATCACGTCAACTCATTTTGTTAAGTGACTCTGCCTCCAAAACCTAGAATAACAATCCAAATTAAATAAATTTTAATTTATCCAAAAATAATTTTTATTTTTACTCTGCTATACAGTACACAGTATAAACAGTTTAAAAATAGCAAAATTTCTCCAGCTATAAATTTAAGCATCACAAGCATTTAATGAATTGGTTGTTGGTAGATACATGTCGAATATTATCGTTGAGAGCTTTAAAATACATATATAAACAGCAAACAGAGGACTAATCAAAAATCGATTGACAACCACAACAACGCTAAACGTTAAATTGACAACAACAGCGTTAAAGTAAAAAACAAATTGCGAAATTTTGTGTCCTGAAAGAAGAAATGTCATAGATAAAATTAAAATCGGACGTCAAAGTATTCATAATCTGTCTCAAATACTCCAACTTTGGCCAGACCTGCCGAGTTATTACGCATGCGGTACTATTTGACCATCTGTCATTCGTCAACTTACTAGCTTCCTCCTGAAGCAGCAGTTTGCATACCGCAAAAGGCATTTCAATAACCTTTGTGCTGTTTGAGATGTGGTCCGTTGTACCACGTCGAGCCAGTTCATCGGCTTTTATATTTCCTGTACTAATGAAATGTCCTGGCACCAATATAATGTGAATGTTGAACTGATCATGTCATCTCTTTAAAAGAGAGATCATGTCATCTCTTTAAGTTCTCTGAACTTTTATCAACCACTTTAGGTTGACAGTTTTGTCCAGATCAGGCCACCAGACTGTTACCCCATACAGAAGAATGGGTCTAACTACTGCTGTGTATAGCCAAAGGTCCATGTAGGGCTCCAGCCCTCACCCTTTAACAAAGGCATTTTTGCAAGAGTATAGCGCTACCGTAGCTTTCTTTACTCTTTCCATAATATTAGGTTTCCAGTTTAATTTACTGTCCAAAACGAGACCCAGGAACTTTGCTTCATCCATAAAAGCGAAGTTGAACCCATTTAGAGTGGGAGGGTCGACATAAAGAATTTTATATTTCCTGGGGAATTGAACCAATTCGGTTTTGTGTGGATTCACATTCAACCCACAACCATTGGCCCTTAATGAAAGAATGCCCAGAGCATTTTGAATAAGCTCACTAAGTGTGCCGAGATATTTTCCACGGACACCACTAGCGACGTTATCCGCATAAGCAACCACCTTGAAGCCACTATCCTCTAATGAATAGCTAATTAAATTATAAATTTGGAAATTAAATTTTATTTCAGAATTTTTAGATTTGGATTTTAGAATTTTAATTAGTTTAAAATATTATAAATATTTAGAATTTTAAATTTCAAAATTTAGAATCAAAATTTTTTATGAATATCGAATTTCAGTGTTATTTAGAATTTTGGAATACAGAAGTTAACAAGATTTGTTTTGTGACTATTGTTTTGTCATAAATTGGTAGAAATAAAAATATGTAGAATTATTATTGATTCATCGCTCAACTTGTCCATTTGATTGCGGATGATATGGCGGAGAATGCACTAGTTTCATATCATGCAAATCGCAAAATGTTTGAAATTCATGATTTAGAAACGGTGGCCCATTATCTGTAACAAACTTCGAACACAATCCAAGTCCAGACATAATAGACAATAACTTGTCTATCACCGTACTTATATTAGTAGAATTAACCAGCACAATATCTACATATTTTGAAAAAGAATCCACAAAGATTAAAAAGGTTTTACCGGAAAAATGAAAAAAATCCAAATGGACTCGTTCCATTGGATATTGTCTTGGCGTCCACTTTGAGGTTACCATTTCTTTGGACCTATTCTGGTTTCCCTGGCAAGAGACGCAAGATTTTACCACCTTTTCGATATCGGCATCAATCTTATCCCACCAGACATAAGATCGCGCTAATACTTTCATTTTAATAATATCCGAATGATTTTCATGAAACAATTTTAAAATTTCAAATTTTAGTGAGTCTGGAATTACAATGCGACTGTTATAAAAGAGACAACCGTCCTCTGTACTCAAAACTGTCGATTTTGGAAAATAATGTTTGACATGTTCTGGTAATAGTTTTGGCCATCCATTCAAGATATATTCATAAACTTGTGACAACACAGGTTCTTTTTGAGTCTGATTTCTAACTTTTTCCATATTTATCGGGACTTCATTCGATCGGCGAAAATAACAAATTTTAAAATCTTTAATATTGGTGCTGCCTTGAATTGGTAATCGAGAAAGTGCATCCGCATTTGCAATCTTCTGAGAAGATTTGTACTTGATCTCGTACATGAACATGGATAAATATACAGCCCATCGCTGTAATCTCGCGATCGCAACTGCTGAATTTCCCTTTTTCGATTAAAAATTTGTTGAAGACTCTGATGATCCGTGCAAATAGTGACATTCTTACCAACCAAATATTTTTCGAAACGTTTCACCCCAAAAATCACAGCTAGTGCCTCCCGGTGTAGTTGTGAATAATTTTTCTCCACTGGTGAGAGTGTGCTGGAGGCAAATATCACCGGTTTTCCGCTCCATCGACTATGTGCGACATTACACAGCCCACTCCATACGGACTAGCATCCGATGTTAAAACGATTGGTTTCTGATGGTCAAATAACTGTAACACCTGATTACTCAAAATTAAATCTTTACTTTTTTTAAAAGTATTCCCACATTCCTCTAACCAGACATAAGCTAGATCCTCACGTAGCAATTGATATAATGGATAAAGCTCGGAAGATAGGATTGGAATAAATTTTCCGTAACAATTAATAAATCCTAAGTATGATTGAAGCTGTTTTAAGATTTGGGGGCTCTCGTTTTAACAATAGCTTCGACTTTTGCACCTGTTGGATTGACCCAATCACTAGAAATTATGTGGCCCAAATATTCAACGGACCTTTCAAGAAATTTGCATTTATTTAAATTAATACGCACATTATGTTGTCCTAATCTTTTTAAAATTTCTAATAAAACTTCCCTGCCTTCCTCTCTAGTTGCGGCTCCCCCTATAATATCATCAAGGTAACATCTAACATTTTTAATTCCCTTCAAAATTTGGTGCAACGCTCTGGAATATGGAAGGTGCAGAGTGCACTCCAAAAGGTAACCTACTATATTTCAACCGTTTATTTTGAAAGTGGCCTAAGTCCATTTTTCAAAAAATCAAGTTAATGATAACAATAGATAAATAACAGTATAATCTTTCTAACGGTAAATAATTTATTGTCAAAACAAAAAAAAAATTAATCTCTTACACCTGGGCAAAAAATAAGAAAATTCAAAATCCCATATGTTTTTTCATTTATTGTTTTTCTATTCTTTCATTAAATTTGGTGGTTTGGCGTCTATTGGAAGGGGCTCCGTAAACTTCCAGTAGGCGCAGGTGTACGTACTGCCTCCTCGTGGCAACCACCGGTAACTGTAACCATTAGGCTGAATGTGGCCTTTGGTGACAGGCTAAAGTACGACGCTAAAGGAGAAAACCTTGACAAAAAATCCCTAATCTAAGGTGGAACAGCATATGCCGATGGATGAATGGCTGATAGGTTAATCAGTCTATATATGCGGACTCTGGATACCAGGCACCCTCCAGTTTTATTTAGCCTTCCTGTAGTAAACCTGGGTGACCTACAGGCGACTTTTTTTTATTCCCAGCAACTCGCAAGAGTTAAATCAAAACGGTAGACGAGGCACGGGAAGGAATACACGGGAGTGGGTCTGCCCTCTCAAAGTCCTTGAGTCCCAATGCTACCGCTTTTCTAGCAGAAGTAAATGTTATTACATCTAGGAGGGAGAGCAATGAGCCCAGATAGTATGTAACGCGTGTAGAAGTACTTCCTACAGTAAACATTTAGGAGGGAGAGCAATGAGCCCAGATAATATGTATCGCGTGTAGAAGTACTTCCAACAGTAAACATCTAGGAGGGAGAGCAATGAGCCCAGATAGTATGTCCCAGCAACTCGCAAGAGTAAAATCAAAACGGTAGACGAGGCATGGATAGGAATATACGGGAGTGGGTCTGCCCTCTCGATGTCCTTGAGTCCCAATGCTACCGCTCTTCTAGCAGAAGTAAATGTTATTACATCTAGGAGGGAGAGCAATGAGCCCAGATAGTATGTATCACACACCGGTCGGCAGTATTATCAGGTTCTTTAAGGGCCTGAATATTGGCTGGACGGATAATTAAAACATCTAGGAGGGAGAGCAATGAGCCCAGATAGTATGTATCACGTACCGTTAGGCAGTATTATCAGGTTCATTAAGAGCTTGAATATTGACTGGACGGATAATTAAGTAGGGCTTAATGCACAAAAGATCTTTTAGGCCGCAGTGCGGGGTGGCTTGAGCCCCCACATGGCCCTCAAGTAATAATAATAATAATAATAATTCTTTCATTATCTCGTTTCAACAAAATATGGACTTAAGCCACTTTCAAAATAAACGGCTCATTTAAACAATCCTTTATGCGTCTTGATTATCAAATATTCCTGTGACTGTTCACATAAAAGAAGTTGCTGGTATGTTCCAGTCAAATCAATGACACAGACTAGCAAAAATATCCTCAACCGTTGAGATAGGATACAGTCAATACAAAGACGAACTTCACCATCTTTTTTTGGAACAAAAACGACTGGACTTGCGAAACGATTATATCGGACTGGAACTAGAATATTTTGACTTACCAACCTCTCAATTTCCCTGTCCACTTGTTCCTTAAGACGATAAGGCACAGTGTAAGGTGCATGAAAAATGGGAGTTGCATTGTCCCCGTAATACAATATCCGCCACATATCCCAAAATCGGAGACGCCAAACTCGTATCCAGTATTTTTGTAAATTTAGATTTAATATAATGTATTACCTCTGATCTATTCGAGTCAACGTCAATTTTATTTAGACCAGAACAATTTGTAGTTACTATTGGTTTAAAAAGGCAAATTAAGTCTCCAGTTTGGTCGCAAAACATCCAACCAATCACGTCCCAATAAAGCACGAAATGGTCGTTTAGGCTTAATGATAACCAACTACAAATTTTTTCTTTGATCTAATGGACCCTCTTTAACCCCCACTGAAATTGTCCCACCAATTTCGATTTATTCTCCTGAAACTTTATAGAAAAGTTCAAAATTAGGTTTTAATTTAATTAAACTAAACTTATTTAGATACTCAGCTTCGGACATCCCTGACACTGATGCTCCACAATCCACTTCGAATTCCATATTGATATCCTCGACAGATAACTCCAAAATAATTGGATTATTTCCATACGCAATGTTATTTATACAATAGAATAGTTTGGATGAGGCTTGATTGTAGCATCCCTTTTTGATTACACTTATAACAAATCCATTCAATTTACAATTTATTTCCTGATGCCTCCCACTACTACCGCAGTGACGACAAAGATTCAAAAACTGTGAATTTCGAAAACGAGTTCCTGAATTGACACGATAACCTTGTTTACCGGAATATCTTACTGGTGAAACTTCTCGATTACTACTGGTCGACCTTGCATTACTAGGTGACCTTGCTCTATTTTGACTGCGGTAATTGCTCGAAGACGTTGCTCTACTTCGGCCTTGATAGCCATCCGAATCACGTGCCACAGCAGCTATTGTTTAAGTTACTCCTGATTCAAAAAAACTCATTTTTAAAAAAGTGAGTTCACATGCAGACTCAAAACTGTATTTTTCCGTTTTAACATTTAATAGAGCATGAAATATTCTTTCATCTGTCACTACCACAATAAAACGATCTAAAAGAGCTTCTTCTGTTAGCACATTTTTTAGTGCAGCATGAGCTTGTATTTGTCCTTCACCAAAAACCACCAAAATCACATGACGATGCCAATGATTGTAACCAAATTATAAAATCATTTAGTGATTCACCAACTTCTTGTTGGGCCTTGTGAAACTTTGCCGTTTCTGTTCTGATATTTCGTTAGAAGACATTCATTCCTCTAGTGTTTTTTCAAATGGTAAATGAAGGACTTTTAACTTCATTAATGTTTCGTACAAACGGGCACCTATCATCGTAATAAAATTTGCTGACTGTTCATCCTCCGGAATTTTATTTGCCTTAAAATAATTTTTTAGTCTATCTTCATACGTTATCCAATTTGCCCCTTCCACAAATGCTTCAAGTTTTCCGACCATTTTTCGATGATCTTGTATTTCACCCTCCCCCACTCTACACACTCCACAATCTTTTCTTTCTTAATTTTAGATTTTTTTTCTGTATCCACCATTCACTATGCGAATAACACGGCACAATTTTTATCGACACAAGATATTTTAATTTAAGAAGACGTTTTAACTATTAACTGATTATCCGCAATTCTAATGATTACTTGATAACTTAATTTTAGTTTTAGTTTTATAAATTGATTAACAGCTAAGGCATCCCATCCTCATCGCCAATATTGTATACTTCCTGTTTTCTCTTTATTCTTAATACCGGCTACACAGACGGTTAAATTTAGACTGCCACTACAATCATTCTTTTTACCTTTTCTTTTTTATCAAATAAACTTGTTTGATCTCAATACATATACACAACATTAATACAAAGTTTGTTAGGACATTCTATCACTATATAACACTAGTGTGTGTTAAAAGGACACAGCAAGCGCTTCCAAAAGATTTACCATTGTTTTCTTCGACACAATTTGAAATTAAATGCCCTCAAAAATATCAGTTCCTTCTAAAAGAAGTTACCTATTTGGGTCATGTGATTACGCAACAAGGAATTAAACCAGATTATAGAATACATAAAGTAAACGCTGTTCAAAGATCACACATCCAAATCAAAAATTCAGTTAAATTCTTCTATTGAAAATAAAGCAACTATAACAAATTCTAATCAAATTATACCAAATTCTAATTTTCTTAAACCAGTCACAGTTTTAGATAACGAAACTGATATTAATAGAGCAATCTCAGAATATTATTGGGTCCACCTTAGCAAACATTAAGGCATAAAAGAACCTACATATATAAAAAATTAAAGCAATTCTTTTATTTTCCGAATATGCTATAGCTAAAATAGAAAAATTCATAAAACTTTGTCCATCTTACCACAAAAATGATTCATCTAAATATTTGAAAATACTTTTCAATACAACTTCTAAAGCTACATTTGATAAAATATTGTTAGATATATTAGGCCTTTTTCCCCTAAACACTTAAGAATAATTGACTGAACCATATCCTGAAGACTGGAAACTAAAAAATGAATTTAAGTCATCAAAGGAAAACGGGCAGTTATTAAAATTACCAGTATCTATAAAGGTGGTAACTGATTTCAGATCTTTCCAATAAAATTTTGAAGCTACCGACAGACCTAAAACTTTTAAAAATAAAATTCCTTAATTTCAACATACTTGAAATTTCAACATTAAGCCAAGGTGGCTTGGAAGATTTAAGCCTCAAAGTTTTTAGTCTGTGGTCACAAGCAATAATCGCTTAAGGCAACTTAAGGACAAAAATTATTTTAAATATTTAAAGTTTGCCTTTGCTCTAACTTCACTAAATTTGATTTAAGTGATAATGCCATAAGACCAAAATCCGTGGTCGCAAGCCGTAGTTGCTTTAGGCGGCATAAGGGAAAATGAATTTAACATTGAACTTTTTGTACCTCTCCAGAAAATTAATCTAATTTATCTTAAGCGATTAACAACAAATTCTTCAAATAAATGTAACTCATATGTGAGAGCATAAATATTGAATTGTATCATCAAGTTATACAATTAAGAATGTTTTATTCCAATCAAGACTGTAACGGGATACCAATACCCTTAAAATTGAATTTTATCAGTATTCCTGATAGGAATTTAAGCAGTTTACCTTATTGCATAAGTTTATAACTAAAATTTGTACAAAAAATTATGACGGTAAAATCAAGAAAATACGTAAACCATTACAATACCATTCCTAGGCGGCCTATAGAACACTGCCAACAAAATTGTATGGAGCCCAATCTTTATTTCAATTAGAATTATTTCAATATTTGGAATTCAAAGTTGGTAAAATAATCGGAAGCTTAATATCTTCTTTAAATAAACGCATACAGCACCACTACGTTTTCTCTTATTTAATAGGCAATCATTTCTTACTTCAATTTTAGGAACGAATACTTCTAATGTTTAAACACACACATCTGGAATTTAATCTTCTAACAAATCCTAAATGGATTTTCATAATATAAGCATAAATGTGAAATGAAGTACTGGTTATGGCAAATCCATAATAAGGTCCCGAAACATCTTAAAACTTAAAGTGATGCGGACTTTTTAAGTAGATTTCATTTGGGAATTTGTCTTCACTTTTGTTCTAGGTGTAAACTATGTAGTAACCCATTTTGGTAACGTCTTAAACTAAAAGATATCTCACTGGAATTATCGTCCAATAACACCTTTAGAAAAAAATAATATTATACAACGTAATCACCTATCTCACCTAACTAACCATGATTTTACCACAACAAAAAAAAGCTCAATTTTCCGTTTTATCATATGTCTTCAATAATAAGAATATATTTTGTGTTATTGTTTTTTGGAGATTATATTGCTCCAAAAATAAACAATACACAAGCAAAATAGTTGACTAAGGATTTGATGTTATCCACAACTTTGGTTATTCTTACGACATTATACGTTTACTAAACCAAACAACAAACAGTTTTTTATATACTTACTGTATCTGTATATAAATAAAAGGAATTATTTTGTTTAGTCTTCAAACAGTTTTTATGGACGTTTGCAATTCGTAAGAAAATGTTAACCGCATGTTTTGGTTTTTAAAAATAATATTTTCTTTATACTGATTAAATTGGCATTATAGATAATGTGGAATATAGAAGAAATTATTTATAATGTATACCTGCTTTATATATTCTGGATTTGATGTATGATTTAGGTTGTTTTAGGGGTAGTTATTAAAAGTTATTGTTTGAATTTATAATTCTTATTTTTTTTTTTTTAAATAGTAATACAAAGAGATAAAGATCCGCATTTAAATTAAATTACACACATCGTTTAAATAATTGAAGGTATTATATTTGCTACATGGTTCATTTTATGAGCTTTGCTCTGTTTCAATCAAATAAAGATACAAAGTTCCCTTTTCCCGAATATGTACCTACTTCAACATGTCACATTGCTTATTAGGTATCGATCAGAAAGAACCTATTGCCTTTGATTTGTTAGGTTTTTCGAACAATAAACTAAAACGGACAAATAAAATCAATGATGATAAAGTTCAAATGGCCATACTTTGATTCAGGTTCATCCAAAAACATAAATTCAGATTTGGAACTAATTTTGATATTGTTATCGGTTTTATCATTTTTGATCATTAACTGACTATTGTTGTTTAATTTTTGTGTCACCTCCTCTTCACCGAGAGATGGAGTGAACTTTTTTATTTTATTTTAATTTTATTTAATACAATTTAATTTGTATATTGTACTAGCCGATAAACCCGGTGTTTAGCGGATGAAACTCATTTAACTGTTACTCATTTAAGTCATCGCTGTTTAGTAAACCTAATAAGTCGTACAATAAAAGCCATATACTCTAGGTGCCAATTAGAATAATAGAGTAATGTAATTCTCTTGGATCGAATACTGAAGGAGGTTGTAACCCAGGAAGCAAATATTAAATGTGAGCATACAAGATAGGATTGCCATGCCATTACACCCTCATGATTCAGGTAATTGAGATTTATGTTTATAAAATGTTTCCCACACATTTATTTGGTTTGCATTCTTGCTTTACATTGTGGAAGAAGTTGGAGTAAAAACTGAAAAACAGTAAACACAGATGAGCGCGTATTGTTATTGAAATTTATTTTAAATGCTCCTAAAAGTGGATTTTATAATTCCATTATCAATCAAAAGCATGCATCCCATCCGTATATCATCACACAATCTTAATATCGTACATCATCACCATCATCATCACAATCACAATCATCATCAACATCCCCTTCACAATTGTAGTTTTCATTATCACCGTCAACATCCTCTCCCCATTTTCATCACTCGTATCGTCGTTTAAAAAATAATCATACATATGTCGATTTATTTTTTATTTTGCGCTAAAGATCCAAAAATTAGCTCAATCGCCGAAGTTTTAGAAATGATCCTTAGTAAACTGAGACCTGATTATCACTCACAAGAAGGAAGTGAAGGTGTGAGATATAAACAGTGACATGGATTTGTATAAATATCAGACATGCAAACACTCATTTGTATATATACGAATATAAATTTCTCGTTTAATCCTGCAATTTCTGTCTCAGCTAACTTGAATTCAAGTTTTCGCTCATATATATTCAAGTTAATTTAATCAAGTTGTTGTTTAAAATGTCGTCGAATAAGTTGGAAAAATCAAATTTAAATTGAAAAGTTAAGTCGATGGTTCACATACCTTCACAGGATTGGTAAATTAAAAAAAAAATTATGATTTCTAGACTACTCCACTTCATGTTTGTAGATGTCAAAAATGTTAACTTCACTAGGTTAAAGCAATTTCTATACTACTAAATTATATAATGTGGCTTATCTCAGATGACTGCACTTGTCAACAAAAGTTGAAAGGCTTGCTACTTTCCCATATGGAAAATCACATTTTTTCTAAGACATCCAATGAAATAAAATTTAAAAAAAAAACGATGGAATATAATTTTTGACATTGGACGCATTCAGGTCTCCCAACATGTTGGCAGTTGATGGGAAAAAACACATTTAAACTATCACATTGCTATGCAATTTGTAATGTATTATGAGCGTTTCCAACTCAACATGCTGATTTTACTTATCTTGCCAACAGTTAGCGGAGTTGAATGCACCCATTGTTATCAATTCAAAAGAACATTTATTTCTGCCGTACAAAATTATTTAATATACAACCAGTGGTGTATTTAGAACTTAGTTGATTTAATTTGAATAGTCAAATTTTCTGAAGCGCAAACAGTATATTTGAGACCAGTTGGAGGGTATAGCCCTTAAAACGACTAATTTCTAAAAATAAAAACACAAATTTTGCCGTGCGATTCTGACGTTAAGACTGTTAAGAGTATAACAGCTAAGAGAAATGTTGCCAAGAGGTTTTTTTAAAAGAACCTCTTAATTGGTATTCTATTGGTTGGTCTCTTAAAATATCTCTTAAAAACTCTCAATATATTTGGTAAACAATTTGGATACCTGTCAAATTGTATTTTTATATTTTTATTTAAAAAGTAAGTAATTTAAATTAACCTATGTATTGAAATATATTTTGATAATTATGCCGGGATATTTGGCATTAACCGAAAGGACTTTAAGATTTGAATCCACAATCTAAGAAAGAGATTAAATATATCAGTAATTAAGGTATTTTTATTCTGTTGGGTTCTTTGTAACACTACTAATCGGAAACTAGTAGGTTATCAGAATTGTACAAATTCAGAGCTTACGGGCATTCGATCGATCCTGGCTAGGGATGGGGTGAGGTTTTCCGTAAGGTGCATAACACCTAAATTAGTGAAAGAAAATTAATTTTAACTTAAAAGTACTGACTACCATTAAATATAATAAGTTCACTTGAAATAAGTAGGATGAAAGAAAAATAACACAAATACAAAAAAAAATGTTTGTTCGGTTCGTAACAGAATAAAACAATTAATGGAACATGTGTCCGTGTATAATGCGCATATGTAACTTAATGTTTTGCACATGCGACAATATTAAAAAACCACTGAACCTAAAACACTATTGTTGTGCGTAAAAGAAAAAGATTTTTGATGTGAAAACATCTTTAGCGGCAGGAGTAAGTAAAAAATTGTACAGAAATCGGGTTACGGAAACAAAAGTGCCGAACAAAAAATATTGCTGGTATGTGTGAATGTCGACAAGAACAAAAAATAAATAAAACGTAAAATCAATGCAAAATCTACGTATACACATGCAATATACAACATCATCCGGCATTTCAAAAACATCGTGAGCCGAATACAAAAAAAAATCTAAAAAATCCGCCTACTTTAATTTATTTTGTTGTGGAAAAATCTGCTATATATGGTCGCAGCAGCAAGTGTTTTTGAAAATGAAAATATACGTACGAGCAAAAGTACCACAAATTATGCTTGTGTAGTGTAAAAAAATTAAATGGAAATAGCGAGCTGTGAAAATTGCACATATACATTGATATACATAGTAAAATAATAATTTTAAAATTGTTTAATCGGTATGCTTTTTTATTATGTAGTATTGCTCATGCTGTTGGTGAGTTTGGTTATGGGAGGTTTCGCAACATTGCGCCCAAATAGAATCGCTCTATTTAATTTATTTTAAACTGATCAGTGATATAGCGATGCGATTTTGCTTTGTTTAGCGTGTTTCCCATGACCATTTACTACTATGGAATCTTGAACATGATTGCTATGTATGAGTAATGGTATATTTTAAAGCATACATGGCAGATTTAAGTGATTAACTTAATAGAACTGTACTATGCTCATGCTCAATTAATGTTAGTAAGGTTCGTCCTTCAAATTCAAAGTAGAATTAGTTTCTGATTTTTTGAACCTAAAATGTAACTTAGTTTAAATACTGAGCGAACAATATCCGACTTTATGGAAGGGTTTCTGAGCCTTATTGAAATGGCTTGAAATGATTCAATAGATATTTATACAAAAATATTTTCACATAAATCTTTTGCGAGTTGAGGGTAAACTCGATCGTTGTTTTTTCTTTTTGTTCCTCTTCTCTCTCTTGTTTCCTCCTTGAAACAACGTGTTTAAAGAAATAAGATTTTTCATAAAATAAAAATTAAATCGAATTATTGTAATGCACATGGTTGCAAAATTAAAATAAATAATATTCAAATAAATAATTATAAAGTTTATTATACTCTTCGATATTTGTTTTTATTTTATCAATATTCATTTGTGAATAAACAATGTTGTTTAAAAGTTTTCCACTTAACTTTGTTGCATGATGAAAGTCATGTTGCATGTTATATGTATATTGAATACAAGATGCATGTCAGATGATGATAGCAACTACGGTTTTTTCAATGTAAACCGATATGTGTAATCACCACACTATTGAATTTAAATTAATATTTTAAATTATTAATGTAATTAGTTAATTAATTATATCACAATATATATAATAAATTCCCGTAAGAAATACAATATGAATAATTGTGGTTTAATGAATATTATTTTTTCTAATGTCTGATTTTGTACAGTCAAATTTTAAATGATAGTAGCCACTATACAATTTTACTATAACATCATTCGCGTTATACAAATTTTTACTCGTTCAACGCGATTTCAGTGGAGTCCACTGTATTTGCATTATACAATTATTATTTGATTTATGCACTTATCATAATCTTACCGTTATTTTCTCTAACCTGGTTTTGTGCCAATTTTAATATTTTTTGAGCTCTAATAGACATAATTTGCTATTATTTTTAATTTACCTCCTCTCTCATTCAATCTCAAATCGGAACTAACAGAATTAAAGAAAAAAATAGCTGTCAAAATATCGCGCCAAAAATCCTTTTCCATTATATCCAATTAGAAATATCACAAACACATTTTGTATTGGATCAACCCTATAAGGCGCGTTGAAAGTATTATAAGGTTCGTTATCATTAACGTTTCTAAAAAAAAACCTTATAAAGCACTATAGGAAATCATAACAAAATAAAATACCTCTCAAAATATGATAAAGTCGTTTAAAATGAAGCAAATAAAAATATTTCCGTACAAGTCTATATCAAAATACTACATGTTATAATTTAATTTGGGAAAATTTTATCCTGATAAAAAAATGAGAGTATAACTTTCTATTTTTTAGTATCAGGGAGGGTTTTAATTTTTATGAAAAATTGAAATCTAAATCTACCATTGTTTGAGAGTATAACATTATCACTTGTCATACTCTCATTTGTATACGACGATATCTACTTTTAAAAAGTTACTCTAATTTGGCTTCAACAATTTCAATTTGGTTAAATTGTATATGAGGTTAGTGTTGAGAACTTCAAATCGAAAATTCTTGGATTCTAATGCCGAGTTTTTTGTAGGGAATCCTATATCGATTTTTGGTAAAACGGTTGATTACCGAAATGTTGGTAAATTTTTGGAGTACTTACCGAAAACTTCTGCAACTATCTTCAGATAAAATGCCTATAGAAAACTATAGTTAGGTCCAGAAATTGATGTTCACCAATTAATTTAATAAAACTTTAAACACTAACTATTATTTTATTTTCATTTATTTAATTTAATTTTAATTTCATTTATTTTAATTTTATTTTTACATAACAAGAAGTTGATGAGATGACTTCTGTAATCGATATAATTATTTTTTTGTTTTTATTTCAAAATCCTAAAGATACAAAATTTGTTTCCCACCAAAAGTTAACCCATACCAAATAATAATTTATACATAATATTTAATATTTACATTGATAAGAAATGAAAAGGATAGATACAAAATAGATCATCGAAACGAGATTTCATTGATAATTGCTTTATGTACGCATCACAAGCACAATAGTATTTCGATCATGATATTGCTTTATGTTTGTGTGGAGATGTATTTGCATACGGAATAATATTTTGTTATATTTTGATTACGGAGTATTGACGTTAAACATTATATAAATTATAGGGTGCAGGTAGGTGAAATTGGAAATTTTACTAATGATTTGAAATAAAATGATTGTACACATATTTTGTGTGAACTATAATAAAACTATAATTTTATTTAGTTCGCTACATTCACTCACCCCGCAGTGAAAGCGTTGCGAAAAATAAAGTGTAAATTAGTTAACAAAATTGACTTTTCTATTAGAGGTTGGTGCAAATGGTAACTCATCGCGCAAAGAATCCGTCATGTATGCCGGTTTAAGTCGTTCGATGGAGATAGCTACGTTCTTAGCATTCATATCTATAATGAAATACTTTCGAAGTCTTTTCACTACTTTAAATGGCCCCTCGTATGGAGGAGTTAAGCCCGTCTTAACTCTGTCCACTCTGATGAAAACATGGTCACAGTCCGTCAAGTCCTTGTGTATAAAAATATCCTTTTGAGGGGGACTTCGAGTGTTTTGTGGTACGACGTTACGCATCGACTGTCTTAAGCGATCGACCAGTGAATTAGGATCTATCGATGACGTAGGGGTAGAATGCATTACTAGTTCTCCAGGGACCTTTAGTGATTGTCCGTAGACAAGATCAGCTCGAGTGCATCCGAGGTCAGGTTTGACCGAAGTTCTAATACCAAGGAGAATAAATGGTAGCTCTGTGCTCCAGTTCAGGGTGTTTTCTCTATCATACAGTGAGGCTTTTAAGGAACGATGGAATCGTTCCACCATTCCATTTGCCTGTGGATAATAAGTCGTAGTCCGTAATCTGTGTAAACCTAACAATTTGTTAAATTCCTGAAAAAGATTACTTTCAAACTGACTGCCTTGGTCAGTCGTTATCTCGAGCGGTACACCGAATCTCGAGATGTACTGGTCTACGAATGCTCGCACTACTGTGGCTGTTCGCATATCCACCAACGGAATAGCTTCTGGCCAACGAGTAAATCGGTCTATAATGGTTAGTATATATGAATAACCATTTGAGGGTGGTAGTGGTCCCACCAAGTCGACGTAAATTTGCTCAAATCTACCAGAAGGAATGTTAAAGCGTCCGTGTTCGGAACGTGTGCAGGCGAGACACGTTTTGGACCAATATCCCGTATCGACATTCATACTGGGCCAGAAGTATTTTGAAGCGACCAACTTACGCGATGTCCGTATTCCGGGGTGTGATAAACCGTGAAGTTTTTGGAATTCTTGCGAACGTAATTCGAGTGGAACATATGGACGATTTGTGCCCGTTGATGTTTCACACCATACTTTTAGATTGGAGGCGGATAACGAATAAGTTCAAATTTGAACTTAGAACCAGCCTGTAGGTAGGTTTGTAAATTTTTTCCGTTACAATCCTATGCACGATACTATGTTTGATAGGCAATTCATAATTTGGTTCTTGCGTAAGGTTTGAGAAACTGCGTAGAAGCTCTCCGTACGGACCGTTGACCATGAATAATCGTACAGTCGGCAATGGATCTTCTATATCCATGGTATTGACGGTTAAAGACGTATTTGAGTCAAGAAGCTTTTTATTTTTTAAGTCTACCACGATTCCGAATTTGGTGAAAAAATCAGCACCTATGATAGGCCTGGTAACTGACGCAAGTACGAACGGATGTCTAAAATCGCGGCGAAAACCTAAGTCAATGTTAAGTAATCTTACGCCAGAAGTAATTATGGGAGAACCATTAGCAGTGAAAATTGTACTGCCAGAAGAATCACGAGAAGTATTTTTAAAGAATGTTGAAGGAATAACTGAAATGTCCCCACCAGTATCAATAAGGAAACTGAACTTTGTTTTTTGACATTTTATAAATAGGCGACGTGTCTGGTGCGTCCCATTATTTGTCGCGAGAATTTTGGGACGAATTAGTTTTCCGATTTTTGATTTGTTTTTGTATGAGATGGACCAACGAATTCACAAGGACCACCCGTACATTTCCTGGCTGCAGCGCCAAATCGATAGTGATAATAACAGAATTTTCTTTTACCGGAGGACGACCGGTTGTTTGACTTTGAACGCGAACGATTACGTGACTGACTGTGAGAAAAATTGCATGATCTGTTCTGTCTGGATACATGTTGGCGCAGTTCATCGATTGCTACTGCAAGACTCTCCAATGATACAGTTCCCGTCGTAGACTTTTCAGTTGGTTTTATCGGAAGAACTCGTCATAAATAAAATTTCAAATTTTGGATGTAAAATTACATGGAAAATTGGTAGTTGAAAAATCTAAAAAAAAACTTTGGATAACTCTGAATTTTATACAAAAAAATTCAATTCGTTTTTTTAATGTTTCAAGTACTTCCAGAATTTTCAAAGTTCGATAATTCTGAAGAATATTTAAATTTGGTTTTAAATACCTAAGTAAAAATAATTTGACACAAAAATTATGAACGAACCAAATTCGGGTCGGGTTGCGGCCAAATTAAAGAAACGTGCAAAAATTGAATTTTTACAAATTTAGAATAGTCGTAAGCTCAAAAATGTTTCGCTTTTACTTTAGTTCATTCATTTCGGTATATGTTCTCCACCAACCACCACTCATATGTACATATGTCCAGCTAAAATATTTAGTTTCAGAGTTTTGACAGGTATGCATATGTAATTTTTAATAGTTCCTTATGTATGATCCTCCCATGTTTTTTAAAACCAAGCTTAACAATTTCCTGGAATTCCACAATTTTTGCATATTGGAATTTTTTTACTTGTAACTCGGATGAAGCTGAAAGAATATTTTGGGGTGGTAGAACATTTTTTTAAATTGGCGGGACACGGATATGAGACATCTGAGATCCTCGTAAATTCATTATTATTGAATAACATTTTTGGGAGCCCTGGATTTTAATTTTTCAATTTCGGGAGCCGCAGTATGAATAAGTTTGAGAAGCACTGCACTAGACGATTAGATTCAGTTTGACAAAACTTCAAATTCTCATGCAAAAAATCACGAATATTATGGAACTTGAGAATATCATAGCTGTAGGTGGTTGATCTTACAATCTTTGCGTGAAACTACAACCTTTTTGAGTGGTACACTACATACGTTTCAAAAATTACGCCGTTCATACTTTACGATTATCTTTGGGGTGATTTCTACACCACCGTAGCGGAATACCGTATTATCATCTAAATTCTGACCGAGAATTTCGATATATTTAAAAAAAAACATAATTCCATTGATTTTGACGAAAGGCTAAATCTCCGGGAAGTGGAGCATCCGCAAACCATTACTGATGCATTGATTTTATAAATTGTTTTTTTTTTTTGGCGTAACGGGGGGTTAAGCTCCTGGTTTGGGGTTCGTCTTACTTATGTCACTTCTAAGCACGTTAGATTTACTCTCATTTTTCCAAATTATGAAATTATAAAATGTCATAGGTTTTGCCAAATGATTTATTGGCAGTAATATGGTCAATATTAGACTTACAACCTTATCGATATGGACATAAAGAGTTCGTCCGTTAGAAAAATATTTTTCAATAAAACTTAAAAATAATAAATAAAGGAACAAACTTTATGAGTAAACTATTTACACAAATTTGCAAATTATTAGAAATAAAAAAAGTTCAACAACAGCTTACCATCCGGAAAGTAATGGTGCTCTAAAAAGATTCCAAAAAACTCTTGGTGAATACTAGCATAGCTTCTCACAAACAGACCTTTGAATTGGGTCATATGGCTGCCTTATCTTACATTATCATGTAATACTAAAACAGGCAGTTTAACCGACTATATGCCATATGAGCTGTATTATACACTTTAATCCATCTTTTCTCGCTGTCACTTTGCAATTTTTAGCTATGTTTATTTTACTTCACTAGCCCTCGGATATTAGTTGCATTGACTCCTCATGCTTCTAGTGCTTTCATTCTAAAAATATGCTTTTGAATTGTTTATAGTTAAGCAATTTCGATTAAAAATGCTTCATTGTGTTTGCACCGATTAGTACGCTTTTTTTAATGTTTTATTTGATTTGTCATTTATGGTTTGAATACTTTTGATGTTGAATGCTTCTAGCAGAAATTTTTCGACTCAATCCACTTTGGAATCGACCTAACGAAGAAACTTTCTTGTGGTGCCAGTCAATAATCTCTTTGAATACATCAACTTTTTCAAAGTTGTTTAATTGAAAAATGAACGCATTTTGTTCAAATTCTTAAAAAAAATTCGAAACGAGATGAGCAGCTCAGCAGAATAATTAGTACAGATTACTTTCCTTGAAGATAAAAACAAAATATTTATTATAGGTAAACGTTCAGCTTAAAACGTACTTAATCACCACATACCACTGAGTTATATTTGCTGAGCAAATTTCGAGGAATATATTATTTAACCTAACCACAAACATTCAGTGCTGTATATCGAACCACACAATTTTCAACGAGGGAAGACGTAAAACATTTTTTTCTACAGCTTCCTAAACATATTTTCTAAGAAATCGTATTAAATACGTAAAACAAATTATATTTTTGTGAATATAAATTCATAATACTATTAGCCACTTCATCAAAAATTTGTATTCATTTCGCAGAACCATTTTCTTTAATATTCCTTCTAACTTCTTATTCATCCTAACTCAGTTTGTTGACTTTAACGACTTTAACTTGACCTGTTTCTCATAAATCTGAATCGATTAGGAAAAAGTTTCTCAATCAGATTTAGTTCATGCACATATGTACAGATATTTAGTATAACAAAAGTTTCGAAACGAAACCAATTAAACATAATATGAAGTCAAAATACGAAGAAGAGACAATGAAACCATTTTCTTAGTATTTCCCATTAATTATATTAATTTAAGCTATATGTATTTCATAAATACGAAATACTTGTTGTATTAAAAAAAAAACATTGTCCAGAAATATGTTAAAGAAAAAAAATTGTTCCGCTCTTCTTGAAAATTTGAAATTGCTTTCGCGTACGATTTTTGTTGTTAGTATTAATTTTTATACGAACCCAATGAAAAAAAATGCTGTACACCCCTTCTGACTTATTCAAATAAACGCAAAAAAATTGTTTAAAGCTAAATAAGATTTAATTAAATTTTGAAGATTATTTGTGATTATTATGATGCGAATTATTTAAAAATGAGTTACATGCGCCCTACAAAAATGTTGAATGTTGATTTTTTTTTATTTTTCTGTTGACATACAAGTGCGGATCGGATGTTTGAAGGTCGGATGCTTAAAGAGCTGAAAATTCTCATATATTGTTGTTTAAATTTTGAAAGACTTAATGTGGTCCCGATTAGATTTAGCGAAAAGTTCAATGAACTTTAAATGAATGAAATAATTATCTAAAACAGTAACAAACAATACCTACATGTTTTAAATTTGATTCAAATGTTTATGTAATGCAAATATTTTCAAATATTATTTAATGGTTTTCGAATTGAAATTTGGTACAACACCAAATTCATTTCTTTGCACCAAAATATACACAAACTTTACAAATTACTACCCATTCTAAAATTGGATACTCGTGTAATGTGCATACCACAAACTCCATATTATTGGAAAATCAATACGTCTAGAGTACTATTCCGGGCAATAATACCCTGTTGCCTAATTTACCTGGTTCGTTTTTCTCTAATTGGAGCATACTAATAAATAGTTCAAAGAATATTATAGGCCGTGAGAACGACGAATACAATGTACCGTCATACAAACACTGAAAGAAATAATTTTTGCTTAATAACAAGTAAACCAGATTAGTAAAGTTAGCTTGCATTTTATTATAATACAACTTAATATAGACAAGTTTAAATTACAATTGTAAAGTTAACATAGCTAATTTAAACAAGTAAAGCTCAACTTAGAAAATGGGTAAATCCTACATTACTAATGCTAAATTTACATAAACCCGTGTTTTCTAAAATAACCAAAATGATTTGCTAAATTAGCTTGTGGTAAGTATTGCTACTTTTATTGAAAGTTAAATAATATATTTAATAATATAAATTAACTTAAAAACATAGTAAAATTAGCTTGGTTTAGATGTAATATGTTCCAAATAACGGTAATTCCCATTTTTCTATACATATTCTTTCAACGACAACGACTCATTTGTGAAATGATTACCGATCGTGATGGATCTAAATAAATTAAAAAGTGATCAAGTTATTTTTTTTTTGAAGGATCTGAATATATATTCGCCAGAATAGTATTATGTTAAATTAAGTAAATTGCACAAAATGTGTACACGTTCAAAATTATTTGTGCTACGATTATAATTATAATAGGCCAAATCCTATATAAATATAATCCTTTATGCTAAAAAAAACGTGGTTCGTAATTCGTCCTAAAAAAATGCGATAATATTTTTTTCGATGTTGCAATTATATACTTTTAAATACATATATTCTATTGTACAGTTATTGAATTGATCATATACTACGAATCGTTTGTCGCTAAAAATGTTTATTCGTTCTTTTACGTTAAAAGCAAAATAAATTTATGAAAACTGTATACGAAAAAGAGTATAAAACTTTTAACCTCAAATAATTTTCGTATAGTTATGGTTAATGTATCCATAAAAATACTTTATTGCAAAAGAAACTTGTGACGATCTAATACCAAATTAATAACTGTGCAACGTTATTTAATTATCCGTACATTAGAATAGATTTAAAAGAAGTATGTATAGACTAATGCAACAATCAATTTAATATATTTCGTTTTTCTACAATTACCAACACACCGATAATTAAAAAAACATATTTTACGTTCTATTCAATTTATTTTTAGATAAATCAGCTTTGTATAATAAAATTATAAGTTTATCTCAAAAGGATATTGACAAGTTATTTTATTTACCGGAACAGTTCGGGGCTAAAGTAATATTTCAAAATTGCTTATTAAAATTGCAATCAAAAAGCCAGAAACACGAGGAAACTGTAATGCTGGAAACACATGAGCAGAATTCTGTAAGCAGCAAAATTAGAATACACAAGTTTAAATGAATTGAAATACATGTATTCTGCTTGTCATGTAGAATTCTGCTTCATGTCTCTATTTCTAATTTTGCTGCGAATCAGTAGGCTATATTACGTAAAAGATAACAAATCTAGTACAATTTGTATAGTTTTTATTTTTTGCAATCCATTTTTTTAATTTGTTGACAGAAAATAAGTTTTGGGTGACAAGTGCCAAAATGCAGGATAAAAATTAATTAATTTGTGACAAAATAATGTATCATTCATTTAAAAAAATTGTACATTAAAATTAAATATGTATCAAATAAATGTCACAAAAAAACATTCTGCTTATCAAAAGCGACGCTCATGTAGTTCACCCGAATTTCTGCCGGCAGCGATGCTAGCAGAAATTCTGCTCATGTGTTTCCAGCATAAGTCACCGTCATATTTTGTGCATAATTTAAGTTTTATATTAAATTTATTTTAGAATAATTTGTCAGATTCAAATACTGCCGAAACCGAATCCGTATCTTCAAGTTTAGAAGAGTATTTTGAAAATTTGGAATTAAATTAAAAGTATAATTTGCCCATTTTAATTTGATTGTATTATAGGAAAATAATTATTGCATACTTATTTAAAATGATTCAATGTTTTCTATGCAATTTTCGCGGGATTTCGGTTGAAATATTTATCGACCATTTAAAAATTTTTCATAGATCCCAAACAAACAGTAAATTTTTATGTTTATCAGAAAATTGTTTTCAAAATTTTGACAATATTAGTACATTTAAAAGGCATTTAACACGACAACATTTTCCTAATCGGTCAAACAATTCGAACTTAAAGAATGAAAGTTGTTCACAACTTCTTGATCTAAATTATAATAAAGTATCTATAGACACTAAATAGTGTTGCTTCTACTTCAATTCAATCTACAAATATTAGCAATGATTATGTTCGAACCCATGAAAATATAGAACATGGTTCGAATAAAATTTCAGATTTAAGCTGCGCACTGGCTTGTGAAAATTCTGATTTGGTAAATTTACAAATTTTATTTATTTTATCATTACATAAAAAAAATCATTTCACAAGAAAAGATGTAACGGATATTTCAAAATATATGAAAGAATATATATTTCAGCCATTAAAACATCAAGTGCTAAAAATTATTGAAAATCTAGAGGGTAGTAATTTTAAACAAGTTCGTTTAGCTAATTTTTCGCCAGTATTAAATTTTCTAAACTTTTCAGAAAAATATGATACTGAATACAAATTGATCAAATATTTGACAGAAAATGGTCTTTTTCAAAACCCAATTCAATTTTCATTAAACGATGAGGTAACTGAGGTGTTTCAAAGAGGTCTGCCATTTATAAGCGAAAAAAGCTGCAAGGGAATAGTTTTCCCGTTAGTGTTTCAATTTAAAAAAAATTTTGAAGTTAAAGGAGTTTTAAAGGAGGCTTTGAAAAATATTAATAATATTGAAAACTCTAGCAAACCCTTGTCTCATTTTCTCCAAGGTAAACTTTGGCAGGAGAAGCGTAAAATATACGCAAGTAAAATTGTTATTCCATTCTTTTTGTATGCAGATGACTTTGAGATAAATAACCCTCTCGGATCCCATGCAGGGGTACATTCCATTACTGGAATATATTATAATTTTCCCATTTTAAATTCGATTTCAAAATTGAAAGATATTCATCTCGCTGCTCTAATTAGATCGAAATTCGTAAAAGAATATGGAAATGATATATCCCTATATACTCTTATTGAAGAAATAAATTCCTTGGAAATCAATGGTATTGAAATTAATACAGAAAATGTAACTTTCCACGTTCACTTTGTATTAGGTTTAGTCTTAGGCGACAATTTAGGTTTAAATACATTACTCGGTTTTAGTAAATCATTCTCAGCAAAATATTATTGTCGATTTTGCAAAGCTGATAAAGTGCTTGCTGCAAGTCAACTTGTAGAGAATGCTGATCTGATCCGTAATTTAGAAAATTACAATCAAGATGTCGTTACAAATGATGTTATGGTTACTGGAATTCATGGTGAATCTATATTTAATAACCTTCCGTCCTTTCATGTAATCATTAACTTTGCAGTTGATATCATGCATGATATCTTTGAAGGTATATGTCATTACAACTTATCCGAAATATTATTAGATTTAATTGATACAAAAAAATATTTTGACTTATTCCTATTAAATAAATTAAAAAGTATTTTTCCTTATGGAGTTACAGAAATTAGTAATCTGTCCAAAGATATAAAATCAAATCACATTAAAAATAAAAAATTTCAACTTTCGGCACGAGAAATGTGGTCTTTTACCCACTTTTTACCTGTAATTGTAGGAGATATTATACCAGAAGATGATGAAACTTGGATATATTTTTGTGAATTTGTTGAACTAGTCGATATTTTGCTGTCAAATAATTTTAATGATTACATATCAAATGATTTAGAAAAACGGATTGCAAAGCATAATGAAAAATACGTTAAATTATTTAATCAAACACTTAAGCCTAAGTATCACTTCTTAATTCATTATCCCAGACTTATAAAATATTCTGGGCCGTTGAAAAATATTGATTGCTTCCGGTTCGAAGGAAAACATTTTGAACTTAAGTCTTATGCAAAAAACATAACATCCCGAAGAAACGGAACACTTAGTATTGCTATTAAATCACAGTTGCAATTTGCATTTATGCTCATTAGTCCACCTGAAAATCTTATAGAATTGAACGTTAAAGATTTAATACAGAACACATTTCCATTAGAGATATTTTATAATTTTGATTTTAATATAAAAAAATTAAAATTTTACTCTTCGATTAAATATAAAGGTACATTTATAAAAAATGAATATTTCATAACTAGATCTAATCAATCTCATATTGAACTTTACAAAATTCATGGGATATTTATCAGTGACGATCCCTATTTAATAGTAAAAAAATACTCAACTCTTTATCTCAAACACTCTTTATATGAAACATCATATAAACTTGTATCAGAATGTGGAAACTACCTAATTTATCCTTTAACTTATTTTAATAGTCTTCCAATACACACTTACAAGACAAATGTAGGAGAAGTTGTTCGTGTAAAAAATTTCTTTTAAATTTAATAATATATTTAAGTTAGAAAATTGTTATTTTGCAAATACATATTTATTTTAATCGTTTAGGTTTAAAATTTATTTTAAAAAATGGAACCTGAAACCGAAATAACCGATACTGGTTCATTATTAAAAAATGCTATATTAAGCTTAACAAATACTAGTGATTTTCAAAATCCCTCAAATGAAGTTGAAGAATACGACATAGGACAAATTGTTATTGTAAGCGGTATACCTGAAAACTTGGAACAACCAGATACACGTGAAACCATTCTTTATGAAAATGAATCAAATCACGAAATCGATGAGATGTTTAATTTACTGAAATCCTGGCAGTTAGAACCATTATATGAAAAGTTTAGATGTATGTTTTGTGAAATTATCATTGTCAATTCTCTTAAATTATAGATCGTGGGTTAACATTCGAAGTTTGCAATATTTAAAAACAAATCAATTAGACCATCTTTTTGATGAAACCGAATTTGGAACTAGAGTCATATTTGAGCACTATCTGTTATTATGGCAGGGAAAGCTCAATTCAACATTGGCAACAGACTGCGCTTCGAATTGTTTTTCAACTAAATCAAACCTGCTTTGTGATAATATAGAAAATCAGTCATCTTCAACTAATTGTTTTCCAAGTACATCAATCCAGATTGAAGACAATAATGAAAATGAGTCAACTAAAAAGCATTGCCAGTCAGTTAACAGTATCCTTAAAAGTTCTTCCGTCGGAAAAGCCATATTGGAATTTTATCATCAGAACAAATATATTGAAAATTGTCACCGCGACCATTTATATTCTCTTATTGTCGACAATTATTTAATCTCCAACAATAATAAGCCAGCTGGCAAACAAATAAAATCAATTTCAGAAGAAATCATTCATTGATTTCCTGGAGAAAATTTGGTAAAAATTATGAATTAATACTTTATGATTATAGTTTGTCTAATTATTTAATTTTTTTTGTATTTAGAATACATATTATGTCTATCGTGATGGCAGATTACCACCGTACGGCAAACTATATAATAGGTTTGGCTATCAGTATAAAAAAATAAACAAATTCATTAAACAAAACCATACAGCGGCTAATACGTCCTCAGCCAAAAGTGGTTTTACTTCAACAACAGATACACAAATAAAGACCACGAAAATAGTATTTCAACCTTCGGACGATTACCTAAATATAAAAACCGACTTAAAACATTTACGAAGTCCCAGGGAACTACTGCTTCAAAAATGGCAATCGTCTTCAAAGGAGAGAATGAAAGAAATTCAACAAAATAATGATCCATCACTTGTGGTAATTTTTGAAGAATGGCCGTTGTACAAACATCCATTTGGTCCGGAACTAGTAAGTATACTGACTTGTATATAGACCGTTAAATTTAAAAATCTAACAAAAAATTATTGATGTTACAGATTAACATGGATTTTGAAACAATTTACCCCAGCTGCCATACTCTCTATTCTAAGTGGAATTTGTTTATTCAGAAGTTCCCCAATATTGTATCATCAAATTTGAAGCATGCCGGGTACAAGAAGGCTTTCCAAGATTTTTATGAAAAAAGAAATGATTTTAACTCTGGTAAGAATAAATATAGATACTTAACTTATAGAGGAACATAACTACCATAATGTACCGGCCAAAAATTTACAACTGTTTCAGTTTCAAATATTTTAAAAATTATTCCTATTTATTCCGTTGTGTCCCATATTTGTGTCCCATTCTAAGCGAACATTTATTTAATTCCGTTGGATTTAAAAAAAAAAAAAAATCGTTTGAATATAAGTTGGTGACTGTTAACCGATATTAAACCGACCGCAGGAAGGTATAGGCCAGCAGTTAAATTTTTTTAATAACAATAATTAAAACTAAATTTAATAAATTAAGAATAAAATTAAATTTTTTTAAATTAGTAATTATGATCAATTAATAATAGTATTCGCAAATACACGTTCAGTTTCATTAAGTTTTTTAATTAAGCTTAAATTTTTTAAAGTACATAACACTTATGCATTGAGGAAAATGAACGTGTGTTTGAACACTTAATTTAATAAATTTGATTTAAATTAATAATTTCCAAAAAAAAAATTTTCCATTTTATTAATTTAATAAACAATACTAACTAACAATAATGAAACAAATTATTTTGTGTTAATGCTCACTTAATGCTCCTCGCTTCCCTATAAATGATCCCCATCTCCGCTATAAAAAAAAATAACTTCCAAAATGTTTCTTTTAATGCAGGCGGCATTTTATTGCCTTATGTGGTAAATGCATGATTAAGTCTATTGGATTAATTTACTAAACAAATTTGAATTTAAAATTAATTTTTTTAATCATGATAATTAATATTTAAATTTTAATTATTTAATTTCAGATACATACCAGATTGAAATAATTAAATGTTTAAGTGTTTTGTTACCACCGCCGCTGATCAACATAAATTCTAAAACAAAAAACTTTGTAAAATACTCTATTAAAGACAGCCAAAACTGGTTTCTAATTCAGGTGGAGATGCTCGCCGATATGGAAATTGAACTGGACAACATCAAAAAAAAAATGTTTGATAAATAAAACACATCTTCAACCATTATTAATGTGTTTAGGAAAGCGAACTGATGCCATTCAATTTATAATAATATTAGATGGCTTTAAATATTTATGCGGCAGCTTTTTAGAAGCCGTCGATATTAATTTTAAATTATTTCAAATTTTTCAGTTAGAATATCCAAAACCATGCTTTAATGTATGGTTATTCATTCAACTATACTTCTATGAAATAAAAACCAAATACGACAAAAATGTACCTTCAGTTTTAACATTAATTACAGATTTAGAAAACAGACCACAATAGGCAATTTTATTAAACAAACAGAAAATGAATTTATTTTTAATTTTTTTTTTAAATATACATATATAGTAATCTTACAGATTCTAATTTTTGGATACATGAATTATTACTAGTTATTCTTATTACTATTTATTTTTAACACTAATATAAATATGATATTATTTTGCCTAAACGATAATTTACAAATCGATATAAACGATAATTTATCTAAATGAATTGAATTTGTTTTGTAACAAGGTTTATAATATTTAATTTTAAAATATTAAGGAGAATAATAAAATAAACTTGGTCTAATCAAAATTAACAATTTGTTTTATTTTACTAACAAAAAATATATATTATATAATAGGATATAAATTATATATATATATATATATATATATATATATATATATATATATATATATATATATATATATATATATATATATATATATCGCACTATCCGTGCAATAAAACGATAACTCAAAAACATAGTTTTTCAGGAGAAGGCTTTGAAGTTTGAAATTATGAAGGAATCCCATGTAAAAATGTTTCATTAAAGTTGAATTACTTGTGCAGGAGGACCTGAAGGAAAATACTGGTTAGACAGGACGATAGAGCACCTTGCACAGATTTCAAAAGTGCAATCATGCAATAACGCGATAAGTTAATTTTACTGTGCTATATTATATCAAATTTACTTAGCAAAAGTTAATTTTCGTTTGTTTTAACTTTGATAACCTAGTTAATTTTGCTTATTAAATCATCGGTGCTTAGCTAAACTAGAAATATTAATTTGTAAATTTCACTAATTATTTATCCATTTCAACTTATCATTTAAGTTAACTTTACTAAACATGCTCAAAGTGGCTTTACTTTTATTTAGTTAAAATTATACTGCAATTGGATAAAAATAAAAAAGTTAAATTAGTTAAATTAGCAATTCAATTATTGTTAAACTACCTTAGCGCTAAGTAAGCTGAATTTTAACTTATTTTTTCGTTCACTTTACCCAATTTTTTTCTTAAAATTGCCTATTCTTTTTTTTCAGTGAACAAGTCTACGCAATTTGGACATTTTTAAGCATATCGGAAAAATTTCATACAATTTGAATAATTTGAAAAAACCTTAATAATTTTGAAATACATAATCTCAAAATTGTTGAACTTTCATTGTATCTTGGAAATTCTAGAAAATTTTCAAAATTATCGTATTATCTGTAACGATAGTGTTAATTTCTTTAGTAGACTACGTCAAAAAAACTAAACGATTTCAAAAAGGTGGACATTCGACAGAATCGGTAAAGCTCCGACAATAAAATCGGGGCACAATTAAATGTTTGTTACATTGGACTTTCCTATAAGGATTTCTAGTATGAAAAATTAGTTTCTTTATTTATTGAATAATTTTAACTTTAGCGCAACCGATATTTATACTAATAATAACATTCCAATTAGATTACAATTCTCTGTTCCCTATATCAGAAAAGTTAAATTTTAGAATTTCTTAACTTACCTGTATTCCTGACTATATGATTATGCAAACTACAGTTCTAACCTTGGTTGATGTAAGAAAATATTAAAAACAAAAAAAAAAAAGTTGGTAAAGATGAATAATTTTTGGATTATAAAACAAAAATGCAGATGTGCAAACAGATGTGCCTAATTAGGATTGGCTGGTATAAAGTTACATTGTGATATAGGACGTGTTTTGGGTGCAGAGCTGAATGAATTGCTTTAAGTAGAAATCCTGTACTGTATAAATTAAACACATTCAATTTATTTTATTATTTCAATTCAAAAATAAAGCAATCTCTTGTCTTATCCCCAACTATAAAATAAAAACTCTATTTTGCCTTCGCGACAAGCATCTTATTGGCAATTGGAAAATTTATATTTTATTTATTTCGTTATTTTTATTCCTCTCGAAGTGCTATGACAACAATTGGATTGAATGGATAAAATGAAGAATGTGCAGATAAAGAAAATGTTGACTTATTTCTTGGTTTTTGTGAATTTTATTTCTGTCAATAGCTCATAAAAATCGGATAAACACAAACTCAATAAAATAAAAGCATTTAAATGATAAAATATCGTTTCTGTACTCTGGTCGAATAAGATTGAACATTTTAGTCGTTTGGAAGTATTGTATCTGAATAAAGTATGAATAAATGTCCTGTTTGTTTTTGAAAATTTTGCCATCGGCTTAAGAAAGGTGATAGTAGATTATTGTCAGTTTTCGGATTTATAATAACTGTGGGTTTTCACTTGGGATGCCTTTGCGAATAATCGCAACCTGTTTTAATTTTTTTCACACGGATAGTATCAGAGCCTTCTAGAGTATAGAGCCATAATCATTATGACGTATTTTTTAGAAGCTTTTTTAGTGGTATAACTTTTCATTGAATTCCATAGGAATCCATAGTAAAAATGGTGTTTTTTAGCTTCAAATTTTTCATTGAAAAAAGCAAAAATGTTATAAAATTTTTATACAAAAGTGTTTTACATATCTTTAGCAACAATATACAGGAAGGGTTTATTGGTATTAAGTAAATATTAATTGCAGAAATATTAAAATTAAATTATTTCTAAAATGTATTTTTCGAACTTTCATTTTGAAAAATACATCAAAGTTGGCTCTGACGAATTAAAATAATACTTGCTACATTTATCTTTAGTTTTACTAGTGTACGTTAGATGTCTCAGATTTATACAGAAAAATACGAAAAAAATTGTTTAATCACAAAATTATGACACGTTCTTAATATTTTGAGAATTTGTTTTGCTTTTCCTACAATTTTTGAACTTAAAATTTCCCCAGGTGGCAATTTTTGGTACGATTTTTAAAAAAATTGTACTGCCATCACTGCCATCTATGTAATATATATTGACTTAATGCACACAATTTGTAGTAAGCTTTTCTTTTTTATTTGACCAGAATGCTGTTGTTATGAACTTTTTTTTATATTTTGGTTTAAATAAATCAATTATTACAAGAAAATGAAAACGATTTACTTAAACGATATTTATATATGTTGAAATTCAAACATTTATGAAAATATTTCAGAAATCATAATTAAGAATTTGTAACGTTTTCATTGACAAATTTGTCTTAAGAAAAAATGTGATTTCCTATATGTTTTATGTGTTTTACTATGGAATTTTTTTATTTTTTCGTCGTTTCTAATTCCCTTATAAAAGCTTCGTTTTTTAGATTATGGCTTGTATAATCAAGGTTGTTTTGATAGTATACATTGAAAAAAAAAACAACGGGCGAGTTCACGCTCAACTCGCAAAAGATTTATGTGAAAACCTTCAACTATTAAATCATTTCAAGTCTTTTCGATGGGCCTGAGAACTGTTCGCTCAGTATTTAAATTACGGTACAATTTTGGTTTAAAAAGTCAATAAGTTATTCTATTTTGGATTTGGAAGACGAACCTTACCGACATTAATTGTTTAATTTAAAATTGGAATTTATAACCGAGTACATTTCAGTATAGCGATGGCTTGGTGAGATTGAGCAAAGTACTACTGTTAAGTTAATCATCTAAACCTACCCTGAATGCTTTAAAATTCATCATTACATGGCAATTGTTGAAGATTCCATATTTCGACTTTTGTGAATGATCACGGCAGACCAGGTGAACAAAGCAAAGTGCGGCATCGCTGATTTGATTGATTTGAACTAAATGAAATAGGGCGGTTCTATTAGACAAAGGCGCTATTTTCACTGTAAAATCATAGCAGTTGGGAAGCTGCGGCTTCTTCCTTGTGCGTATCTTTAAAAAATTGCATTCGAATCTGTTTATCACTATTGCAGTTTTTGTTTCCTATATGCCTCGCATAACCAAACTCAGCAGCAGCATGAGCAATACTAAACATAGCACACCGATTAAACAATTTCAAAATTATTATTTTATTATGTATCAATGTAGTATAAAACAAAATTGTCATTTCACAGCTCGCTAAGATGTATAATATTTAATATTTAAAGTATGGGTGCATTTGTCTTTATTTAACGTACTTCCATTTCAGTTTTTTTGAATAACTTGCACTACACATGCATACTTTTTGTGCCTTTTTATTTTAATCTGACGGAAATTGTAATTCGATCTACATTATATAATATGCAAGTTCGGTGTATTTTGTATTCGTTTTTCTCGTATATAATTTGGAATTTCGGTCGTACCGGATTTTCCGTTCCTTTTTTTACATGAAATTTTTGACTTACCCCCGCTAAAGATGTTTTCACATCAAAAATACATATCGGTATATAAATTTGTCTACGCAACCATAGACAAATTTACAATACGATTTGCAATCAAAAGTAGTCATGCCTACATCTTTTTCCATTGCAAATTTTGCATTTACAAAACAAAAATAAAAATTTCCCTTATTTTGTTTAGGGACATTTTCAATCCTGCGATAAACAAAGCAAGCTGAAATAGTTTTCCTATGTGAATACTTTATTGTTTTTATTATTATTTTTTATTGACGTCTAGAAATGTCTAAATTAACAAAATTGTTTCAATTTTTTTTTTTATTCCATTAATGAAATTAAACAAGAGAACCATTTTAAAGCGTTCATGGATATTGTAGGTTTCATCAGTGAAATTAAAATCAAACTGACCAACATCTCGCAAAATCTTAATATCACTCTTGTAAAAATTGGAAGAGTATTGGAACCTAGATGAGCATCATGCAGCCCAAAAGCAGCTTTGTACTTGGTTTTTCCCCAAACAAAAAATTTTCAGGAATGGCAAAACGTTTACCAAATAAATATTTTATAGTCGATTTGGCACTTATGATTGACATTCTTCAGGAGTGCTCGGTTCTTTCTAACTCCCTATAAGTAAATTTAGTAAGTAGTAATAAATGCCAGTGGAGATCAATTAATCAGACGTACCAATCGTGTTTTTGAAATTCTTAAAAATCATCACGGTCGTTACGAGCAAAGTGTGGATGAACACAGAATGGAAACATAAGCCTACAAAAATATAAACTTTAACGAGAACACAATTTATGGAAGTCTTCCTAGAGATGCTCTTATCGATAGTGTCATAAAAAAAATTAAAATTGAGACTAACGGTGATTCACAGAGATGTTCCCGCGATATGACCTTGTTTTGTGTGGTGGGATTTTTGATGTTTTGTCGGAAACTTCACATTCGTTGATATATTATACTGATTTTCAATCGGCCTTATATCCCCTTGTTTCTAAGATAGGTTTTATTCATTTTTAATTTGCTAAATGATCTTTCTGAAGAAGCTACAATAATCGGAATGATAGTTAGGACTAGATCAACGTTTAGTCTTCAAATTTTCCATCGCTTTCCAAAATTCTAAATTCAGCTGAACTTGGCCCAGAAGGTAAATTTTCAAGTTAAACTCATTCAGATAATACCCCAAAATGTTATCGCGATCATTAGTTGTTCATATCTGTTGGTTCAACACCAGAGGCATGAATTAACGATTTGTTAAGTGTTATTCTTCGGTAACTCAAAGATGGACATGGACAACATAAAGAACGATTTTTTCTCGAAATAAAAAGCCATTCCTTTGAGAAAAATAGCATCTATTAAAATGTTAAAATATTTACATCAGTTTTCTAAGCAAACTTTTCAAAATGTAGAGGCTTCAAAATTTGTAAGTAAACCAACAAAACTTCTAAACAAAAAGGTTTACTAGTTATTGTCGAATGGTGTCAATAAGAGATTAATTTTTTTAGTGCCGTGCAGATCAGCCCTTACCATTTTATCAGCCTTAACCCTCATCGTGAATAAGAAGTCTATATATAATCCAATCAATAGAACTGCAGCTACCAAAAGGTTTAGGAACCGTTCTCAGAGAACTGAATTTATTGCAGTTGGACTCGTAAAATAATGCGCTTGATAAAATACAACGGGAGTAAGAAGGAATCTAAATTCATTAAAAATTCATGCAGACTTCAGAATTTGAGGTCAGGTTAGACTCTACGCATTCCTATAGAGAAAAAAGTAACTACAATAATCTGCCAGATAATATGACGTTACGTGAACTGCAAAACAAACTATACGACCCCTTGTTGTATTGTTTCTAATTTTTTTTATTTTTTTCACCATACTCGGAGATATGCTTAAACCCTTCAAGGCTATGACAAATCGACTTTATTTCATTTTGAA
The DNA here is from genome assembly GCA_963556165.1 of Tipula helvola. Taxonomy (NCBI): domain Eukaryota; kingdom Metazoa; phylum Arthropoda; class Insecta; order Diptera; family Tipulidae; genus Tipula; species Tipula helvola. The sequence continues at coordinate 60,593,254 of OY744482.1, forward strand.
CAATTGTGTGATTACTCCAACACAAAGAGTTTGCAGATAATACCATATTACTACTATAGGGGTGTACGAAAAGTTTATCGGTTCAATTTAAGTGGAAAGACAAGCGGTTAGAAAATACAAACTGGCACAATAGAATTACCAAATAGCATTAAGTTTATAGTTAAACACTTAATACATGAATATTATAAGATGAAATGTTGTAAGAGAAATATTGAACACGATTTAGAATCAGTCGTCATCACATCGATCATATAGGTTCAATTTTTGCAGTGTATAGATTGTAAAAGTAAACATTTGTGTCATGTTAGACACACTCACAAATTTGTTGTGGCACTATTCTACCAAAACAATTAACGTGAGCAAGGTAGTGGATAAACTGTAATGAAAACAAAGAGCGTTACTTGGATGTACTGTATATAGCCGTATGGTATCTCGAGAATATTTTTATAGATAATCGAGAATTAACCAAAAACTGCGTGGTTGTTAACACGTTTTCGACCCACCTTGACCAATTTGTTATAATATTTGCTGGTTTGAGGCTTGTTTTGAGCGTTGAGTTGAACGTTGGGGTTGTGGTTAGGGTGGAGTGAACATTTTAATTCAGGATTTGTTTGGGGGTTGAATTGATTTCAGTTAAGCATGTACGCAAATAGTTTTTCTGACCTTTTATATTTCTATGAATGGAATTGGGATTAAGTTGAGCTGGAATTAGATTTTTAATTTCGCAATAATCGTAGCTCCAACTCAGGCATGTTTGAACCTTACATGGAAACATGACACACATTGATTTGCAAGTTGAGATGAACGTTTTGTATAAGATTAAGTTAAGGGCTTAATTTAACAGTTTAGGGATTCAGGTGGGTTGCATTGTTTGGATTATTAAAAAGTTGGGGTTGAGTTGAGATTGGGTTAAGATTATGTAAGCAGTTCAGTTTAGGATTTATTTGGGGTTGTGTTGAGGGTTTAGTTGCATGTTAACTTAAATTGTTTTGAGTTGAGTTCATATATTTGTTGACCGTTGAGTTGAGGATGGGTTAAGAGTTGACTTGTAGTTCCCCAGGGTTTTAAGTTAGTGGTTGGTGGTTAAGTTGAGTTCATTTATGCATTTAAGTTTCCTACTGTGTTGATTTAAGGGATAAGTTAGTATTGAGTTTAGTGTCGAGTTGTTGGTCGTATTAGCGGTTGAGTAGGTTAGTTTGAGTGGGGTTAAAGTTGAATTACGTTTAGTATTGGGTTAAGGGTTTAGATGCAGGTAGAGTTCGAGTTAAAAAGGGATTCAGTTGAAGTTGAGTTGGGTTTGAATTGGGAGTTGGGTAGGATGTGCACTTGGTGATTGCTTTGGAATTAGTATAAGTTAGAGATTGAGGTTGAGCTTGAAATTAAATTGAAGTTTATTTGGAAAATGGTTTGGGGGTTCGGCTGAGTTGACTTGAGCTAAGTTCACATATTCATTTAATTTTCTAGACCGAAGTTTGTAGATTATGATGCACAACATTTTATCCTTGTTAAAAAGCTCGTACAATTTTCAGCTTGCGTTCGTTTCAGTACCAATAAATTAAAAACTAAATAGTTTATTTCTAGCTACTGAGACAATGGCATTTTTCAAGCTACTATTGGCCAGTACATATTTAACGCTATAAAGTTCATTAATCGAAAAATGCGACATACCTGGTATTTGGCTCGTTTAAATTCTGCCAAAGAATATTGCAGCGATCTATTTTATTTGAACTTCAAGTGAACATTGATCGGCCGCTTTTATCGCAAATTAATAAAAAGGCGGTGTAGTAAAATTTCTTTCTTCATAAAATTATTTTAAATCTTTTCTTGATCATAGGTATGATAAACGATTTATTTGGCAAAATTGTAATGAATAAATCTAAATTAATATTTTAAAATGTTTACTTAAAATAAAAATTATTCTGAAAATGTTAAATTTAAAAATAGTTCTATGGCGGGCAGGTAAAATAATTTTTATTTGGGATTCGGAAACTTTGTATGAAATTTGATAAAACCTCAGCACAACATATACATTCTATTAAATTTTACAAAATTTCTTTTTTACTAAACCAATTATTAATATTTTAGCAAAGCGAACACGTTTCACAAAAAAAAACAAAGATATCCCTGCGTATACAAAATAATCCGAATTAAGCTTTTCATAATAACCTAAATTTATTTAAAATTATTATTTCTCATTTGCTTTTTGCCATTTAATCACGGTAAAAGCTGTCCCTTCCGCATTGATTACGTAAACGTACCACCCGAAAAAACAGATTTTCCCAATATGATAAGGGATTAAACTTTCTGTTTTTACCGTATATCTTTGCTCCTTTTGTAATCAATTTAAAAAGAAATAACGAAACCGAATAAGGGTGCCTCAATGATGGGTCCGGGTCAAAATGCCGCGTTTTAAAATGTCGCGTTTTAAAATATCGCGTCTTAAAATGTCGCGTTTCAAAATGTCGCGAGGTGCAAAATGTCGCGCGGTACAAAATGTCGCGTCTTAAAATGTCGCGTTTCAAAATGCCGCGAGGTACAAAATGTCGCGTGGTACAAAATGTCGCGTCTTAAAATGTCGCGTTTCAAAATGCCGCGAGGTACAAAATGTCGCGTGGTACAAAATGTCGCGTTTTAAAATGTCGCGTTTCAAAATGCCGCGACGTACAAAATGTTCAACTTGGATTAAATTGTGTATCTGATATCAACTTCCGATATATAAGGACTTAACTTTAACATTTTAGTGAAGGAATATTCTAATAAATTTCAGCATTTGCGTTCTTTTTCTTAGACCCACTTTATAATTACATAAAATTACATTTATAAATAATTTCCATTCAGTGAAGGAAAATTTTACTATATGTTTAAACACAATTTGCTTGTTTCAAATAATTTTTATTAAATTATTTATTATTTCACATCATATTGTGTTGATTTATAAGGGATTTTTCAAAACGCGTCATTTTAAAACGCATCATTTTAAAACGCGTCATTTTGTACCACGCGGTTTTTTGAACCACGCGGTTTTATGAAACGCGACATTTTGTACCACGCGACATTATGTACCACGCGGCATTTTGAAACGCGACATTTTAAAACGCGACATTTTGTACCACGCGACATTTTGTACCTCGCGGCATTTTGAAACGCGACATTTTAAAACGCGACATTTTGTACCACGCGGCATTTTGAAACGCGGTATTTTAAAACGCGACATTTTAAAACGCGGCATTATGAACGGTTCCCCTCAATGATACTTATAACCATCGAGGTTACTGCAAAAAAAAAAAAAAATTAGAAAACCTTTTTTTACACTTAAGATTGTTTGTTCAGTAGAATTTTTATTAACAAGTGGAATTGATATATTCCTTGTTGTTTTCGAAACATATTTTATGTTTCATATTTGTTTGATCCTTAAGAGCACCTAATATGTGAACGTGCAGGAAAAGCAAACATACAAGTTAAATATTTGCCTCTACATTAAATGTGCTGCGAGACAAAAATATTTAAAAGACCCTTATGTAAAATAAGTTTACGATACAACTAAGTTGTATTCAAATATATTTTCCAAATAATTTGAACCCAAAGACAAAATGTTCTAGATTTTTGTGAATAAAACGTAATGGCCGAGAAAAATAATTTTTGTTATGTCATCATTTTTATCCGAGCACGAACGACTGGTCGCTTATTTAATTTTATCATCATCCATGGTACGTCGCGTCGTTCGCAAATCCGAAAAAATAAATATTAGAATTCATCCACGCAAAGTGACGTTTCTAATTATTTTTAAACAACAACAAATAATATTTACATTTTGTGTACATGAAATTGGTGAAAATTATTAAGCTAAGTATAATTTTAGTTAACAAAATATGAATATACTAATTTGTTTAATTTAATTTCAGATTTATAATAAATGTGATTGCTTTTAGGTGAAGATTTATTCTGCACGGGGAAGTGCAGACAATAAACATTTATTTTTCCATCTGATAAGAAAGTGTAAAGTTAAACGAAACTTACAAATTTTATTAATTCTTCTAATAAGAAAATATCATACTGTCAAAGTTAGCCGAAAGTTGGGAGCCGAAAGTAAAAAGTCGATAATGCAGATTGTAGTACTACAACCGAAAGTAAAAAACGGTAATGCAGATTGTGTTATCCCAGCCGAAAATAAAAAATGAAATCGATGTCGATCGGTAGTATTTAGCCTAAAAACTACTAAGGAATGTATGAATGCATGATTATCATTGAATGCTTTTGTTAATATTCATTTATGGCAAAACATGGCTGCAGTTCCTCGTGGAAAATTGTGGAAAACTCGAGAAAAGAAAAAAATATTTTAATTGGAATAAAAACAGCCTCTAGAGTTTTTTGTCTGGAAATGGATTACATTGATGTGACTTGTCAAAGATTTCAATTATGACTTTCTAATGATTTTGGGAAAATCGAACTTTCCGAATTCTCCCACGGGAAATTTGTACTGAATTTTTTTCCTGCAAGAGCTATTCACAAGTCATATCAATAAAATACATCTCCAGACATAACACTCTAGAGGCTGATTTTATACAAATTTTTTTAATGATTTTTGGAAAAGAAAATTTTCCGCGATTTTTGCTGCGATGTCTATCGACAAATCCAATAAAAACGATTCAACTTCAGATATACACTCTAGAGGTTGATTTTATTTCAATTTTGATTATTCTGATGATTTTCCAATGTTTTCTGCGATTAGGTTAAACAAAGTTTTCCACGCAAAACTATTTACAAAATTGTTTATTACAAGCCATGTATCCTACTTACTTTCGGCTGGTAACCACACAATTTTTTATTTTCGGTTGGAATGTTAATACGGCAATCTACATTATCGACTTTTTACTTTTGGCTAGAATTCGGCTAATTTTAACAGGGTGAAAATATCTACTTACCAGAATGCTTGAACTTTACTTATTTTCTCACTTTGTGTGTTATCAACATTTATACTAATCGTATTTCAGGCATGTTTGTTCTTAGTATTCACTGTGTAGCAATATTACTTGACACCTTACATATTGTGTGGTAATGTTTTGTTATGTTGAGTCAGTAGATTACAAGGATATAACTGTACTCGTAGTGGTAAGTACTTCATCCCTAAATAATTTTTTGTCTGTTTAATTTGGCCGCCTCTATCAATGAAACATATGCCTCCACAAAAGGTACAGCAAGTTGTGTTTAAATCAAATAAAAATGTCTGTGCTTGGCATCTGTTACAATTAGAGTAATTTGGAGTCAACAGCCGCACGGAAAGAAAGATAGTTTACTATAGACAATCTTTGGAAACTGTGATTAAATCTAATTTTGACCAACAATCTATTCGAAATTTCAGAATATATTCCGCTAAGTAAATTACCCTCAAGAAACTCTTAATTAAGAGGTGTTCTTTGGATCCTCAATAACAAGTTCAATTTTGTGATTATCTTTATAATGTTAAAGTTAGCCTAAAGTCCTCAGACGCAAGTAAAAAGTCAATAATGCAGATCCCCCTCAACCGAAATTTAAAAAAATCGCCAATGCAGCTTCTGTTATCCCGGCCGATAATGTAGTCATTATCAGGCGATGGTGTTCAAAAGCTAAATAGCATTGAACACTTTTGTAAATAGTCAAACATGGCGAAACATCGTTCCACTTTCTCGTGACAAAATGTGAAAATCTGCGGAATTCAAAAAATATTTCAAATTGGTATAAAATCCATCTGTTACTTGTGGGAAATCTAAGAAAATTAGATTGTCCAAAGATGATTAGGAAATTTGTTTATAATTACCATCTAAAATGTTATGTTTGGAGATGGATTTCACTGATGTGGTTTGTTAATGAATACCGTTGGAAAAAATGCCGTTTTTTTCTCCTGGAAAATTTGGGGAAATCCGATTTTCCATAAATCATAAGAAATTTACTATAAAATAGGCCGCTAGAATGTTATGTCTGGTAAAATAAATCACAACATTCAGTTTCTACTTCGAGTCGATTTATTATACCAATTCACTTTTCTGTATGCGATACTTTATTGATATGAAGAACAGAAAAGTACATAACAAATTGAGATAGCAATAGAACAAACATAGTCCAAAAGCGAAATAAAGCACAATTTTATACTTTAAAAGGGAAACTAAAACTCGTTCGATTTCGAATCGAAAGTGATGTTACAACATTCCACCCAGGTTGGCGTAAATTATTTGAGAATATTGAAAACCAAAGCTATATCATCAGCATATAACAGTAAGTTACCTACCAAGCTAGTTTGTGAAAGACCATTAATAAATATGTATGAAAAATAAAATTGGTTCAAGAGTGATTCCTTGAGGCACACCACCATTAATTATCCTTTCCGTCTACCTGGTGCCATTCTGAAAAACAAAATGCTTCCTGTTGCTTAAGTTAGATATAAACTAGCCTAACGATTTTTTACAGAGACCGATCTTTTAAATTTTATTAATTTTTTTTAGTCAAAAGCTTACCTTAAATTATTCAACAATGCAATCTCAGTTGATTAATTTTTACTTGGCTTGACAGTAGGTACTCTACCAGAAATCGGTCTTGTTGATTAGATTACGGTACAGTAATACTCACGGATGTTCATTACCCAGTATGTTTGCATTGAAATCACCCAACAAAAATTGATTTCTCTTTAGAAAAGTCAGTTAACTTGCATCAATGGAACTAATATTGATCAAAGTTGTAGGGCATGAATTAACTCCGCGGCCCGAAATTTTTTGTATGGCGAAATTAGTTCCATTTTCAATTTAAATTAAATCAGCGACATTTTTTTTAAGTCAAATAATTTCGCGTGGATTTAATTAATTTTTTAAAAATTATTAATTCATAAGGAGGAAGAATTAAATTGGCAAAGAATATATCCAAATTTATCGGCGAAACTAATTCGTTTTCCAAATGAATTTATCTCTGATTGAAACACAAATAGACAAACGTGAAATGAATGTAATGCCTTGTAATGAATTTGAACTGAAATGTCATCATGTACATTATACCTTCATGAAAAAGTACAAAAAAATTTTTGGTTCACAAAATATTGAAATGAACTTAATATCTTGAAATGAAATATTATTATTGATAAACTAGTACAAATAATTCAACAAATAACAGTTAATTTTCATTGTTTTCATTGCGAACTTAATTCATAATTAAAAATTAAAATAAGTTTTTAATTTCCGCGGATTTAGTTCAGTTTTTTAAAAAATGTGTGTTGCGGAATTAATTCACAACTATAAAAATGAATTAATTCGACGTCGCAAATGTCTTTATTCATTTTTGTCGGCGGAATCATTTCCCGCGGACTTGTTTCACCGAGCCCGAAATTTCTTTTAGCTTTTAGTGGTTTTTGAGGGTTTGTGGCAAATATGGCAAATTGCTTTTTCCAAAATTATCCTACGATACTGTCATCAATGCGCACTTCTTCGTACTACTAAACTTAATTTTTAAATTATTAATACGAAACCCGACACCACCTCCAATGTTATGTGGGGCTTGCCTTCAATTTTTTCTGGTTTAACTATTTTCGAGCAAAATAGTCAAATGGGATGTTAACTATTATTTTATGATATTATACAGGTGATTTAAGTTGTTAATTTGTATCGTTGACCTGCAGCTTTCTTTCACAAATATTGTACCATTTTGCACCCAAACAAATCTAAAGTTTCCGGCCCTGAGACATACTTTGACTTTTGCCAATAATAATTCAGATGTTTTATTGTCTCATTTCTATTTCGTTCCAACAATTGAGCTTCTAATAATCTGCCTTTCAAACGTTCTTTTCTAAGGACTCTATTTTTTAACACAGACAATGATCGATGGTAGAACTCCTATGTTATCTCAAAAGAGTATTTTATGATACACCTTCCTTACTAAGGTTGGAAACAATACTAGTTAAAGTATTTCCGTACTCATCACAATTCTTCGGAACACCTGACACCTCTACGTTGACTAGGAGATGGTGATAGGTGACGTTCTACCGTTGAAGGGTTGATAAAAAACCCTAAAATATAAAAGATAGCAGGGTTCTTGGCCGCTGCACGTTTAACCGCTTTTCTTCGAGAAAAATTACAGGCTATATCCGTGTGTGCAAGTTGTATGCCAATGTAAAGAATTAAAATTTTAATCACAAAAACACTCTGGGATAATTATTACATCTTATCCAACTAACCAAAATGTATCTAAGAAGAACACATTAATCGAAGAAGTAGCGATAGAGGAAATAACTGTACTTGAAATCAAGGGCGTGCAGAGTGAGATTGTAATTCTCGAATATAATTATGTTTAAATTTTCCAAATATAATTCAGGTATTACAGAAGGTAGAAGTTTGACTTCAGAAAATTTGAATTTGCTGAATCGGCTACACGCTAATTTATCCACTGATACTGAATCGTACCGCCCAATTAATACTATGACAAGTTGAAAACACCAACTTTACGGGAGACTGTTTTTTTGTTATCTTCGAAGATGTTCAACCTATTGATTTGAAATTAAGTGAAAATATGCATTTCAATATGCATAATAGGGTTGAGTGGAACTTAACATTAATTGTTAAATAGTTTTCGATAAAATTAGTTTAATCATAGTTTTTAAATTAATTTAGAAAGTCTAACATATGACTTAGCTACTTATCATAGTTTAATTTGTTTACACGAGAAAACAGTCAGTTCTTATATCAAAATGTCATAGTTTATACGGAAATGAAAATTCAGAGAAAAACTCAATATTGTCAAAACAATATTATTTTAAACTTTATTATCGACGTTAATGAATGCTTTACCAAATTTAAAACTATTTAATTATTTTTATATTATTTATTTCAAATAAAAAAATCACAATGTACGAGTATCACAATTCATTTCAAAATTAAAAACTATAAAACAGTAATCCACATTACTAAAATATTTAACATTATAAAAAAAGCGTTTTGTTTTATTCAGCCTCATCAACGTTGGCTATCGCCTGAGCAAAAGGTAAACTTCTATAAAAATCATGATATTTGATGTTTATCAAGTTTGAGTTACAAAGGGGTGGAGAGCCGCATTATAGCTTAAAGTTGGTACAAAATTTTAATATATTTCAGGATTTTTTAAAGGCTTTCGACCTCGGGTTTTGCTTTCATTGACTAATACGATTTGCTGTTCCAAATTATTCCAATCAGTTTTATATCCAACAATTAGTGGACTTGCACATGAAAACTTTATTTCCTTTAATTTTGATATTTGGAAATCATTGTGAACAAAATTTGCTATTTCGCTTAATGGTTTGAAATTAAAAAAATCAGTTAGAGACATTTCTATTACCTGATAGAAAGGTTCGGTTACTTTAGCAAATCGAATTATTTCGTACCACTCTTGTGGTATCATAACATCTCTATTCTTTTTTCGTTTCTCGATTATTGCGTGGACGGAATCCCCTTCATTTTGTGTATGTCCTTTCGTTAAATAACGTTGAACAATTTTTAAGTTGTACTTCTTCGAGGCCCACGAATAGAAAGATATTAGTATTTTGTTTTTATTTTGGTGGTAGCAATTATCTGACCAAAACCGAATTTCCGACAAATTTTGATTTTTATATACTTCAAGTTGAATAAATCTGTCTAAACAGCTCACAACTTCACTTGGTCCTCGCTTTGCTATACACTCATGCCAAACGAAGCAGTAAGCTAGATTTTGGTTAATTTTTGGTTAATTTTTTAACTGTAGCATTCATATGCCTTAGTATGTACTCCCTTTGAAGAGTAACGTTACCCAATGACCAGAATTTGTTAAATAGTTGTTGCCGACTTTCTATGGTAAATTTTTCCTGGCAATTTAACCTGCATGTGGTTTTACACCCCGGACCAATTCGACGCGCTTTTATAAGCTTATACCCTTAAGATTTATATACTCCACACATGCATTATGCGCTTCCTTAATTTTTTTGGTTTTCCATTTTTTGGTTTGTGGCTTCCGTTTTCGCCCCGGGCCCTTATGAATTTCGGTTTTGGTTCGTTTTCTTCCGGAAATTGGCGTGATTTCAATATCTCTGTTGTTACAGTTTATTTATATACCACGCCACATTTTCTTGGCCCACGTGGCGTAAACGAGCTGAATTCTGGTGATGCTTCAGTGGAATCTGACGATTCGCTTTCAGGTACATACTCCGTACCGCTGTCTTCAAAATCTTTAATTTAAAGATTGGTGATCGTATATTTCTTACGCCTTATCATTGCATTAGAATATTTACCTGAAAACTCATGTAGTTCCATATTTTCATTATTTTGAAACTCTTCTGTTTGTTCGATGTAGGATATGGGCTTTGTAGCAACTACTTCTATATCTAGAGTTGTACAAATAGCACTTGAAGATAAAGGAAACAAAGAACGCGCATTTGGTGGTGCTAAGTTGTTTTCTGGCGTTTCTATTTCAGGTATTTTCTTCGATGAAATCGAATTTTCTGGCGTTTCTATTTCAGGTATATTCTTCGAAAATTTGGTAAAGAAAACGATAAAAAACGTTTTATAAAAATAGCAGCTAAATATTTACCTAACAGAACAACTAATTGTTCATTATCATTTCCAGTTAATTTTTCTTCATGAAAATCGTTATCTAAAAACCCAATAATATCATTTAACCTTAAAAACGTTCTAAAGATCACATCATTATCAAAATAAAATAATCAAATTTAAATAATTACACTTAAAATTTATAAATTAATAGTAAAATATTTAATTATAAAATAAGAATAAAAGTCATACTAACCGTTTTTTAACATTTTATTTTCGGCCATCTGCACCATTAGTCTCGCTCTACACGACATTTCTACCTATAAAAATCACCTTCTTCATGCGACTGTCACAATTATACTGAATTTATTCCATTAACTAATAAAACTGCGCACATCAACTTTTGTTGTGTTTGACATTCAATTTCGATTTAAGTTTAAACTATTACAAGTTAAATTATCATTTTACCAATTTATCGTATTTTGTTATAAAATATATGTCAATTCGACATATCATAGGAAGAATTATACATTTATATCTAAACATTTCGAAAAACTATGACAAGTCATTTTGTTTTCTACTTATTTTATGTTTGTTATAAATAAACTAAGACAAAATTAAATAACATAGAACTCCAAATTTGTCGATTTCACACTAGGTTTACGGACATTTCTGATATATCTATCTCTACGGTACGCGTCAATTTGACGCGTGTTAAAAAAAATAAACATTTGGTAAAATAAGTAATTTATTTATAAAGAAACATTGTCATACAGGTGTGTTGTATAAAAAAAACTCGGGTTCCTGAATCGATGCAGAAGGTTTTTCAAATCGCATCAAGTTCTCCAGATATATAAAACCTTCATCCGACCATGTATAGAGTATTGCTGTCAAGTTTGGGGAGGTGCGTCTGGTACCACCCTCCACTTATTGGACAGGGTTCAACGCCGCGCTATCAGAATAATTCGGAATCCCAGACTTACTCAAGAACTAGACAGCTTACAGCATCGCAGAGATGTTGCAGAACTCTGCGTCTTCTACAGATGCTTACATGGTAAATGTTCTGCAGAACTATCGGAGAAAATACCACCATTCGTTACAACAACAAGAGTAACAAGAGGAACAACTAATGCACATAGGTTTACGGTGAAGCTCCCGAAACCTCGAACTGAAGAAATCAAGCGCGAATTTATATACCGAACATCAAAAAAGTGGAATTCGCTAATACACTTCAAATTTCCGAAGGAATACAAAATGAATAAATTTAAGGTGGCTATTAATCTTTACTTGCAGGATCGCGCATTGGGTGCAGAGGCTCTGACAGTTACAAGGAGCTGGGACCGTTAATAAGTCCGCTCTGCACCCAATTAAATAAATTATAAAAAAAAAAAAAAAAAATCATCATAATAATAAAAAGACAACTCGCAAGCTGATTGGTCAGTTCGGACAAAAAAAAAAAAAAAATTGGTATAAACTTTCCGTTTTATAGAGGGAATAGCGCAGCTAGTATCTCTATAAAAAGAGAACGATATTATAAGTCCTTTTGTGAGGAGTAAAATATTTTAAATTAATTTTTTTTAATTTACGCATTTTTTCCATATGTATGTACATATTCAATTTTATGTGTACGTTTTCCACAAACAATCTTACAATTTCTACAATTGTACTTACTTCTATTTGCTGATGTATGAGGCTCTTGAAGGTCAATGTTTTCCTCAATTTCATTTTCTTTCTTATCGGCAAGTTCTTCGGCTAATTGAAAAATGAAATCCTTTCTGGATATATTTCATCCGGTTCATTCTTTGTACAGTATCCACGCATTTATGTGTGAGAAACCTTTTTGCTTTGATTTTGTTTGTTTTGATTTTGACGTGGGTAAGTCTTTGTTTTTGTTTCGTTTTTTTCTCTGCTTTCTACACTACATACATTACTCTATACATAAGAACATAAAATAACCCTGAAACAGCCACTGGAGACGTGAGATGACGAAGTATTTGCACTGCCTTACCATTGTGTCAAATTGACGCGTCCCCGTAGAGATAGGTATAGCACATAGCAAACTTCGAAATGCAAGGGCGTAGAAGAAAATAAATGTTGCCAAATATTCGTCTCGCGAAATGCATAATTGTAAGTAAAAGTAGTAAGAATTAAATCTAACCGATTTCCACGCTTGTGAAGTTTATCCTAAGTTAGAACTAAACCAACAAAAACAACAGAATCTGTAAATGTATTGGTAAAAATGACATTTAGGCGAACATTTTTCAATAACTAATTTGAAAACTTTTATTTGTTGTTTTAAATAAATTAAGTTTCTTATATTCAAATTGAATTATTTTGCTAACCTAAAAAATAAAACCTATATAAATACACATCTATATACTAAAATTACATAATTAGAAAAGTTAGTGTGTGTTAAATAACTTGTAAAGTTATGCTTTTCAAAATTGCCACATTTGGAACCATACAATTTAGGATTTTCTTAAGAAAGCCTGTATCTTAAGATTTTCCATATTTATCTCCAACGCCACTATGATTTTTTGGAAGGCCTAATCTAAGACTACGAGCATGCTTAACCATTTGAAAAGCTAATGCCTTTCACATGGTCAAATTGCAATATTTGTGAATTTACTATATAGGATTTTCTTAAGAAAGCCTGTATCTTAAGATTTTCCATATTTATCTCTAACGCCACTTTGGTTTTTTGGAAGGCCTAATCTAATACTACGAACATGCTTATCCAACTCATTATATATCAAAGTTATCTAGAGGTTGTTAATGGGCCCAAAGCCTTCCATTAGCCCTTCCAAAAAATCATAGTGGCGTTGGAGATAAATATGGAAAATTTTAAGATACAGACTTTCTTAAGAAAATACTAAATTGTAAATTTACAAATATTCCAATCTGACACTTTGAAAGGCATTAGCTTTTCAAATGGTTTTTCATGCATGTAGTACTAGTACAGATTTATCAAAAAATCACATTGAGCTTTCAGGTCAATTTCCAAATTCTTAAAATAAACTGTTTTATTTAAAATATATGGTTATATGAAGATATACATAATAAAAATTATCTCTCATTATATTTATATAAATAAGGTAATTTGATACGCTTAAAATATTTAATTACAATAATTTTTATTAATAACTAAAGTTTTATACATTTTGAATTAAGAAATGTTCGCCTAAATGTCATTAAATTTGAATATTCACTAATACATATATACTTATATTGTTTTTGTTGGTTTAGTTCTAAGTTAGGATAAACTTCACACGTGTACTATAGCGTGTGAAGTTTGTGCTTAATTAATCCTAATTTTTTTTTTTTTTTTTAATTCCAATTTAGGTCTAACTTCACTTGCATCCGATTTCCAAATTTTTCTATGTGAAATTGAAAATGCGTCAAATTGACGCGCTTCGTAAACCTAGTGTTAAAACCGAACAAACTAAACTATATCAAAAAAAATTGTTTTGGCTATAACTTTATTAATATTAAAGCTAGAGAGTTGAAATTTTGACAGTTAGTGTGTATTCATAAGAGGTACTGATTTGTCAAATAAAAATAAACTATGACAATTTAACTAGTCATAGTATTAATTGGGCGGTACGATATGATGTGTCAACAAAAACACCATTCAGCTATTATACAAAATTTGTTTCAAACGAATTGTAGGTTAAAACAAAGTATAAGAATGTTTAAATAGTCCAGGCGTGATGATGCGATTTGCATACCCCAGATAAAAATTTTCTGGAGCAAATATTTAAGCATTGAATCGATAGCGTTGGTATGATATATGGCATTTAACCGTTTTTATCAGCTTCGAACAAATTTGAATTTAGTAAACAATAGGGACATACTAATGAAATGATTGTAGAGACAAATTTTGTATAATGCGACCACTTTATTAACAGTATCTTAAGCTGTTGCATAGAAGTACTACAGTTAAAGAAGTTATTTCCTTCGGCGAGCAAATAATTCCGTTTAGTCGAAACTTACACGTTAAACAATACGTGAAAGGTAAACCTAATCCATGGGGGGATATAAGTTTATTTTTTTTGTGGCACAAGCGATTTCCCATATGATTCTTATGTACCAAGGAAAAAACACGGTGCTGTCGACTTATAACAGTAGCCGGTTTGGACATGGTGCTGCTTCGATTTTACACTTAACCAAGAGGCCTACCGGTTTTTTGATATTCTAGAACAACAGAAGGTGGGGTGGGAACTATAAAAATAAATCGGTTTAGTAATCCGCAATTTTTAAGCGATGCAGCGAGGAAGCACCGATCAACATATAACCCACGATGATAAAATTGTTTTAATTAAATGGCAAGATAACATACCCGCCCATTTATTTATTTATTTATGTGTTTATAATAATTTTGGGCACACTCTATTTTGAGCTAACGCTCATTCACAATAGAGTGAGTGCAATAGGTGGCGAATATTTTATGTAGAAAAAACCCTTCCATTCCACTATTCTTCACTGGATGTTTTTACGAGGTTCTATACTGCGAATTTTAATCATCCGGATTAATCCTGGTGATTCCAAGGGGTGTGATTAAGCCATGTTGGTATTAAAACCAAATCAGGAAGAACAAACAACTGTTCGAAGATTCGACCAAAAAATAAGGAGTACATAAACATCAAGCAGCCTCAATTAGTGCAACTCAATTATAATAGAATGGGTGTTGTTGACTTATTCGACCAACTTATTTCTTATAACCGAATATTTATAAAATCCAAAAAGTGGACTCTCCGTGTCATATTACATACACAAGTGCCAGCTGGATGCTTTATCGTGAAGAGCTTAAAAAATTTGTTATTGCGAATTAAGGAATAATGAGTCTCTTAGATTTGATACAAAATTTTAGAAGAACTTTTTGCTATCTTAACATAAGACGAAATTCGCACAAGATAGGTAGACCATCTAAAGGCGTACAAAGCGAGATCACTGCCGAAGTAGCTCAGCTGTTTGACAAAGGCAAGGTTCAGCCGTTAACTTAAGTGCGGCTCGATGGTTTAAATCGCTTGCCGTCACATGTAGAGGGTTGTTTCCTGGGAAAATAGGTACATTTGTATAAGCAAGAGTCCCGGGATTTTCATCATAAAACCCGGGAAATAGATAATTCTAATTTTTATTTTTATCAAAATTTATTCATTTTTTCAGTAAAATATTTCAAAATTGTTTTATTCGATTTGATTAATTTTTTTCAATTATAGTGAATAATTTTAAACTTTGTTTGATGATCTTTGATCTGAAGATTCATCTTTGTAAAATGAAAAGCTACGTACCATTCAAAAAGCATTCTTCCTTTTTCTATCAAAGATGCAATAAGGAAGTTGTTTTGAACAAAATGTGAAGGCAACAGAAAATAGTTTTGTTCTTTAACAGGACTCACACAATTTTCAAATGGATCCGTAGAGGATACAAGCTACATTTATAGGCTACTGTATAATTTTACTAAACTCGACGAGGTGGAAAAGGAGCAAAGCTGTAATCGCTATATTGTAAAAAAACATATAATATTTGCCAAGAACTTGGTACAGCCAAACGGAGCGTTGGCGTATTGGCTACATTCTCTAAGTGGTTGTTCCATTGGTACAAAGGCGCTTCTAATGGAAGAGTCAAGAAGTTGGAATCCTATTTACTGTTGGTGTTTTTCTAGAAGGAGGAGTCCAACAATTACTTTTCGAGCTGATTGATTGTAAGTAGAAAACTGAGTGGCCGACAGGGAAAAGTTTCTTGTTTCTCTTATTTGCGATGTCACTGTGTCTATAGAAATGTGGCCTCAGAGAATGATTATAACGAGAATGATTATAACGAATGATTATAACGTTCTTCTCAGTATCCTCAGCCTTCGTTCGATTGCAGTGAATAAGTTTTCTGAAATTTTTCAAACCAACCCGTGAACAAGGCGCTGTCCCTTTGCGTTAAGTAAAAAAAATGCCTCGCTGCTTAACGGAATAGGTAAACCGTCAAGCATTATATTCACTCTAAGGCCTTTTTGGTTCCTCCTGAAAATAAATTTCTTGCGTCTTTCCTTTTTCTATGGTTTGGCAATGTGAAAAGTTTACTGAAATTTCATACTTTCAATATTTTTGGCGCCATTGGCCCATAATATGAACTTCTGACTATTCTGCCAAAGTAAAACTATAACAAAGTGAAACAAATTTAAGCGTCTACATCTAGAGGATAGTGTTGGGTTTTCGGTCCATTCTGTAAAAAACCAACTTAGACTTTAAAAAATTTATCAAATCAGCAAAAAAAAATGTTACATCTCTCTGAAACCACTATTGTCGAGAATATTTCCACGAATCGAAATTTGAAGACGATTTGAATTTAGATTTTCATGCAGAACATTGTCCGATCAGAAAACAAATTAAAGAGCAATTTAACATCGTGAGTAATTATAAACAGTAAGAATCATTAGAGGAAGAAAAAATTATATTTCCATAAAAAAAGAAACTCCTTGAATTGAAAACCTAACTAGGTGTTTCGAAAATTCATCCCATAAAAGATTCAATATGGTGTTCTTTACCAAGGCTGCGCATGTACACATTTATGTAAATTATCCAAAAGGACCTTCGGGTATAGCGGAATATTTCTGAAAGTTTAATTTTTTAGTTTTACTACTCAAAATTAATAAGAAAATGGAGAGAAACATTTTTTTTAAATAAATGATGAGGGAAGGGTTAATAGTATGTTAAATAATGACGTTTTCATGTTATATTTTTTGTAATCTAACATGAAACATGTTAGTTCTCATAGCTATATACAAAAATCCTACTAATTTGTATGACATATAAGAATGCCGTTTTTCATATAGTATTAATTAGCATTTCCATTATTAATTAATTTAGTAAAATTCACTGGTATATTAGAATCGTGTTTAAATTTATCAGATTCACAACCAAAAATTCCAGACTTCCATTTTGTAATTTCAACATAAAAATTGAAGTTTTTAATGGAAAAATGTTTATTTTTAACATTAAAAAACAATATTTAACAAAACAAATTTAATTTTAACCGTCCACAGTTCAAATATTAACATACAAATATTTTATTTTAAATCAATATACATTTAAATATCAACATCAAACAAAAATTTACCATATAAATTTTAAAACAAAATTTGTTGTAAAAGAAACAAAAATTTTGAAATAAAATTAGTATTTATTTGGTTCTTAAAGAACTAAATTTAGTATAAAAATTAAAATAATTATTTTAATTTGGTTTTTAATTTATTTAAAATGTTTACCCTCTTTTATTGAATTTGAATTGAAAGACAAATCTGCGAAAATTCTAAAGATTGCATTTCGCTTGAATCTACACTATTAAAGCACATTCAAAAATTTTTAATTTGTACGTTGGTAGTCTCTAAAATTGAGCACGAGTTTCATGAAGCATACATAATCTCATCTCGTACTATTTCTAATATGATACCAACCTAAAAAAAAAATAAAAACAAATATTTTAAATTGTTTTGATCAGTGTTGAACATTTCTGAAATATTCAACAAAAATTAATCTTTTTTTTATGTTTCACGAACTCACTAATTAGTACAACAAATTACACGTTATATAAATAATTTATCTAGTGTTAAATGCTCATAAAATCATAACCTGACCATTCAGACTAGGTAGCGATTTAGCGAAGCAGACTGAATGCGATTATTATAATTTGTTGAAATTGGATAACAAATTGCAAAAAATTAACAAAAACTTTTGAAAAGTTTCTGTTTAAAATTAAAGAGAGTTGGTTATTAATTAGAAATTGTTTAAATACGTTAAAATTGATATTCTAATACTGTTTAGAACGTATCAATTATAATTCACTTTTTAATAATTTATTTTAAACTGTTTTATTATAATTCATTTAATTTTAAATATCCCTTTTATTATTTACGATCCTTCTTTATTCACTGATGTTCTGTTAATGGTTCTTCCCCCATTTTCCTCTTCAGGTTATTCTTACAATACTAACCACCGACAAAGTGGTGGCAGTACAAATCAAGAGTGAAGATAGAAATGATTAGGTATGAATTTAAAATGAACGTTAACTATTACATAATAAATTATTTCAACAAATTTAGTTTTCATTTGTTTAATGCTCCACAAAACTACAATTAAACAGTTGTTTAAAATTACTACTACTTTTCATAGTTGTGCTGCAGAGTATCAACAATGTTATATAGCATAAAAACGTTATTTTACTTAGTGTTACAGTCAAACATTTTATCAACAAGTGTGTGATATAACACGTTATTTAACAATGTTATATAACATGTTACGAAAATTACACAAAAATGTTCTGTGGGAACAGTGCAATTCATCTCCAGACAAAACACTCTAAAGACTATTTGTACAAAGTGTTCAATGATTTTTCGAAAAGTCGAATTTCAAGAGAGGAAAACTTGAACTAGCATTTTTGCCAGTCATAGCTATTGACCAATCGAGTCAATGGAATCCATCTCCAGTCATAACATTTTAGAGGATAATTTTGGTCCAATTATAATATTTTTTGGATTCTTCTGTGTTTCTGATATTTTCCCCAAGCATTTTGTTGTTGACAAATGTTTTTTTTATTCATTTCATTTTTATATTCGGCTGAAATGTTAATAAAGTAATTTTGACAGAGTATTATCATTAAGGTTAATCTACCGGTAGTATCTATAAATTTTTAAATGTTATAAATTATGTAGGTTTATTTGTTTATTATATATAAATCGAAAATTCGAAAGATTTAATCAAAAATGTATAGTCTCATAAATAAACTCCTCCAGTTTCGTCCACTTTCCTCCATCTTTTACGAAACCCCTTGAGAACTGATTGATATGTATATAAATGAAGATTGTAAAAAAAAAACTTGGCAACGAAATTTAGTATCAAGTATAAAAAAAATTCTAGGAACCTCCATCTCTCTCTCTCTCTCAGTGTGTATTGAGAGTTCTCAACAATTTATAATATTTTTCCAAAAATAAAATCGAAGAAAGTATCCTTTTATGGATACATACAGAAAAACAAAATTTGGAAATAAAGATGGGACCAAGGGGCATAGTGCGTAATAAAAATGTATAATCGAAAAATCTTTATATTTTATTTTTAAAGGGGTTTGATTAAAATCTACATAATATAAACATTTTTTATTGTTATTTAATACAATGAAACTGACTTATTTTTTTCAGTGTATTTTAAATAAATTAAAATATTAACTTGATTGTAAATTGGGTTATAGCATTCATAAAAAGGATTTAATTATCTTTTGATATATCATTTACTAATTAGTTTCGATTATTAAATTTGACATGTTGCTTACGTATATAAAAATATTTATTTTCATGTAAAAAGTTTATGTAACCAGAAATGTTACAAATACAGTAAATTAATTTTTTTTTTTTTGTTCTTGGTCTACCACATTTCATTCAACAATGTGTATAAAATAAAATTAATTTTTCATTAATTCTCGGAATAAAAATTTTTTGTTTTCATGTACTTCAGTAAATTATGCAATTCTGTATTCTGAATGAAACGTTTTTTGAATTTAAAACCATATACGAATACAAAAAAGAAAAAATCTATAATTCTCGTCTCACGTGTCACGTATATAGCAAGCAAAAATAATTGAAAGAAAAATTTAATAGTGATGGTACTGTCATGATTTGTATCACCATCAAACGTTTTGTCGTGTTGCTTTAAAAGCCCATTAATTTTATACCTTCATAAAAATTTAATTAATTGATTAACCGTAACTTTTTCCTTCATTCCAAGAATAAGAGATTCATAATTTTATTTTTATTAACAGTTCGAGGTACAAAAAAAAAACGAAGGGAAATAAAATAAACGGAAAAGTTTCTTGTTTTAATTAAAGAGATCTCGTTCGTTTGTTTTTTTTATCTCGCGTACGAAAGTCAGTAAATTTATTGGCATTTGCAGCACCCAGACAAAAAAAACGGTTTTATAGTAGCTGAAGGTAAATCTGGGAGTACAATTTATTTGTATGTACATATATCCACATGTTTTGCAAATTTATTTTAACTGCAATAAAGTTTATCTCTTACAAACAATTAAAAAATAAAAAATATTTTACACGGTACTGGAATATGTATAAAAAATGTATTGTTGTGTAATTTATGTGAAAATAAGCTTTTTTATAGGTAGCTACATAGACGTATACTTTAAAGTTAAATAATATTGGGCGAGCTTTTAACTTTCCATCCGTTGAAATGTACAAAAGTACAAAAATGTATGTAGAAATGCAACTATCGGAAACAAAATAAAAAACGATAACCCCATCAAAAACATGCTAATCCAATCGTCAATAAGAAACATACTGAAACTGTAACTATCAGAAAGTTGAGTTACTTCGGTCTAAAAAGACCAAAGTATTGAAATCCTGTCAAAAATGACGAAAAATTTGGTTAGCCCAAAACCACTTTTCTCGACGTTTTGAACGTCTCTGAGTCTGAAAAAGCAAAAAATGCCCGTCCGTCTATCTTAATGTTTGGACGTCTGGATGTCTGGATGTCTGTACCCATGGTATCTCGAGAACGGCTTGTCCGATTTAAAAATTTTGTTTCGCCAATCTGTTTCTATGGTCAAGGCGGAGATTTGAAAAGCTTTTGGAGACTGTACGTCAAGGGGGTGGGGTACGTACCATACGAATTTACCCAAAATACCTGCTTTTATAAATATTTACGATTTTTTTATATATGTTGGCTTGATTATTGAATTGGGCATTGAATTTGGAGTTAATTAGAAGATTAAGTTAGGGGCCAATTTGCAGGTTGAGTTGAAGTTGAGTTGGGGTTAGATTCGGATGTAGTTATAGGATGCAATTAACCATTTACACTATGGTAGTTAACTATAGTGTTTGCGGTTGAGTTAAGGGTTGAGTTGAGTTTCGTTTACGGGATGAATTAGGCCTGAGTTAGGGTTGGATTAGGATTTAGTGAGCAGTTAAACTGAGGACTTGCGATTTTATTTTTAATTTCATTGGGATTCTATATCTTATCCGATTTTGATGAAATTCAGTATATCCAATGGAAATGGGATTCTCAAATTATTTTTTGATGAAGTTCTGGAATATGGCGAAGAATGTTGTAACTTGCCTATTTCTTAACAGATATAATGAAAATCGACTAATGCGTTTGAAATAGGATTCTAAAATGATTTTTGGATAAACTTCTGGAATATGGCCAAGTATGATGAAACTTGGCTATTCCTTAACCGATTATTATGAAATTTGATATATGCCTTGAAAATGGGATTTTAAAATAATTTTTAGATACAATTCTGGAACATAGCTAAGTATGATGGAACTTTCCTATTTGTTAACCAATTTAGAGGAAATTCGACAAATGGGTTAGAAACTGCATTCTTAAATGATTTTAAGGTTAAATTCTGGTATATGGGCAAATAGGATATATCTTAGCTATGTTTAACCAGTTATGATGAATTTTGACGTTTCCAACTAATAGAAGGAAATGTGACACAAAATTTATTTTTGGATGAGGTTGTGAGAAATATGTCAATGGCTTTTAAATTGTTGTCTAATGAAGTTGCTGTCAATCATGCAGGTATTAAAATTTCTTTGAGGCAGCGTAAACGTCTATTTCAATTGCTTAACGATCGAGATTATCTTCGAAATAATATTCAAGTTCGCTTACTGCTCTGACAGTAAATACTCAGGAAACATACCCAACGTTTAAAGAGAAGGATTGGCGAGAAAAGTGTGTAAGTTTGGCCATTCTTCAAACAATGAAGTGTGTGGTGGACATGCGTTAAAGAATTAAAACTACTAACGGTAATGTAGAGTCTCGGAATTTGCAGTATCATTTTAGAATCACCTTGCCATCGCAAATCTTGAATTTCATTATAATCGGTTAAGGAGTAGCCAAGTTCTATCTTAATTGACCATTTTTCAGAATTTCAGCCAAAATTTATTTTAGAATCCTACACCCAGAAATTTAGGTTTTATTTTTAAGAATTTAAAATCTTTGGTTTTAAGTTTTGAAAATTATTCAATTTCAAAGAAAATAATTTTAAACTTAAGAAACTAAAACTTTAAATTTAAAGTAAACAAATATTCGCATCAGTTTCCCCTTTACTACTTGTAAAATCACAGACTTCAGATAGACTTCAGACTTCAGATAATGATAGTAAACGCATTAAGAGTACTCCTGCGGTTGTACAACAAAATAATTATATTTCGTTAGTTTTATTGTTTTTTGATAAACAACATTTTTGATTTTTTTAAATAGACAAATTATATCCTATAATCGGCAAAATTCCAGAAATTAATCTAAAAATCGGGGTACCAAAAAAAACCACAAAAAATTACAAATAACGTGCCTCATTAAAAAGAAATACTCCATTAAATTTTTCTTGCTACAATATGAAGATAAAAGGAAGCTTCATAATTTCTAGTCAAATACAAACGTAAATATTATTATAAATGTAAATATCTTTTAAATTTTCCTCACGTTTTCCTGTCATTCTCAAAATCCAATGCTAACTCCCTTTGCGATCTAATTTGACGTATTCCAGAAGCATCTAAAAATCTTCATTATGGAATCACATTTTTATCACGCACTTAAGAAAAAGTAAGCACATTCCGTCCTAATTGAACCCTGTTAAAGTTAGCCGAAAGTGTTCAGTCAAAAGTAAAAAGTTGATAATGCAGATTACGTTATTAACATTCCAGCCGAAAACAAATAATGTGGATACATGGATTGTAATAACAAATTTTGTAAATAGTTTTAGTGGAAAACTTTGATTAACCTAATCGCGGAAAATACCGGAAAATCAGAAGAATTCGCAAACTTGGAATAAAATCAACCTCTAGAGTCTACATCTGAAGTTGAATCGTTTTTATTGGATTTGGCAATAGCTATCGCAGGGAAAAAATTCAGTTCAAGTTTCTTGTGGGATATCGCGGAAAATTCAATTTTCCAAAAATTATTAGGAAATTAATATAAAATCAGCCTCTAGAGTGTTATATCTGGAGATGTATTTTATTGATGTGCCTTGTCGAAAGCTATTTCAGGAGAAAAATTTAGTTCAAGTTTTCTAATGATTTTTGGAAAATCGAATTTTCCGAATTTCACACGGGAAACTTGAACTGAATTTTTTTTCCTGCGATGGCTATTAATAAGTCACATCAATAAAATACATCTCCAGACATAACACTCTAGAGGCTGATTTTATACAAATTTTCTAATAATTTTTGAAATTTTCCGAGATTTATCACGGGAATCTTTAACTGAACTTTTTTTCCGCGATAGCTATTGACAAGTCGCATCAACCACCTCCAAACATAATAGAGGTTGATTTTATTCCAATTAAAATATCTTTTGGGTTTCGCGAGTTTTCCACAATTTTTTACGAGAAACTGGAGCCAGGTTTTGCCTTATAAGAATATTAACAAAGGTCTTCAATGCTATTTATGCATCCTTAGTAATTTTTAGGCTTAGCACTACCGATTGATATTGACTTCATTTTTTATTTTCGGCTGGGATATCACAATCTGCATTATCGACTTTTCACTTTCAGCTGCCAACTTTCGACTAACTTTAACAGTACCTAATTGGCCACATTTCAGGACTTTATAAAAAAAATCCTTTAAGAATCCCATTTCCAAAAATAGTCCTGGAACGAATTTCACCATAACCGGTTTAGAAATATCCTGGTTCTATGCTAATTGGCCATATTCCAGAATATTATATTAAATTCATTTTAGAATCCGTTTTCCAGTATAATGAAATTTTAATTTCTTTAAAATCGAACAAATTCCAGTATCTCAAAAAAAATTTGTTTAGCATTCTATGTCTACTATGAATTTATGTGGAATTTGTTCATATTCCAGAACTTCATCTAGTTCCATCCCAATTGGCCCTATTCGAATTCCATTTCCATCTTATCTAGTTCATATGCAAATATATAGCATGCAACTAGAAACGGATACGATGTAGTATCACTAACTCACTTTGCCTCTGCTAAAACAAGCAGCGATGGCGCTATAGTTTAAGGAATAATACGCCTACGCCTAGATTTCAAATTTATTTTAGCAAATGCACAAACCAAAATAAGTTATTTTCTGTCATTTTATAAGTTGTATTAGTGGAGATATAAACCAAAAATGGTGTTCCAAAATTTTCCGATTTGCTAAATAGCGCCACCGGCCGACTTTTTTTAGCCAAGGCAATGTGAGTTAATGACATACTGCATCGCTTCCAAAATCTGAAAAATCTCGAATAGTCTGGAAAACAAATTCAACGCCAAGTAAATTTGGAAAAATTCTAAAATCGCGAATTATCTCAATTTCTCACGTATAGCAAAATTTCGAAAATATCGAATCTTCAAATTTTCTAGACTACTTTCAAAGCGGAATCAAAATAATTCTTCTGAAATCGGTATTTTCATGTCACATATCACATACAAAACAAACGCGTTCATTTGAAGAATGAAATAAATCGTGTGTGCGAGGGTTATTAGAATCTTCCCTACACATAGGTGGCTCTGATGTATTTTGTGGAACTTTCCTGGTACTTATATTTGTATTATTGCTGTTCAAAATGGCAAACAAGAAACAAGTATTTTTTAATTATTTGTATGTTGAATACATATTAGGAGAAAAAAAATTAATAACTTTGGGAAGGGGGAAGACACTTTTTTTTTGTACAATAAAAATTTGTTTTAACCCATTTCGGATACATTTTAAATTCATCAAAATTAAAAATAAAGCGCTGTGCCTAATAACGAATTGTAGTGCCCTTTAGCAGGAAAATTGCATTTCTGCAAAAAGAAACAATCATTACAAAGGGAAAACTCCAAAAAAAAATTTGCAGTAGTAACAATCAACGTTCTTAATAAAACATGAAATTTACCAGTATCAGGAAAATCAACGCGTGAACCTATCTTTACAAAATTTTCGAAAACTCAAGATTTAAAAAAAATGTACAGCCACTGCCTGCAGGGCGTCACTCAGATCGGACGTGTATGTTTTCTCTTTACGCTTTAGATTAAATATAATATTGTTGTATTGTGTGTTTGACTTTTGTGGTCTACGATTAATATTGACAGAAGGAGAAACGCCATTATAAAATGATATTATTTTAATGATTTAATTGTTGGCAGATCCCTTTAAATTAGTTAATAAAGTGTTAATTATAGTACTGTGTGAGTGAGAAATAAAATATACACATATATATGTAGATAAGAGCGGCATAAAGCGTGCTACATGCTATATGGCAAGGATGCAACAATTAAATCGTATGACAAGCTATATGGCATGTTTCTTATTAAATGGGCTTTGAAAGGTTAGCCTATATTTATTGTATATTTTTGTGAAATTAATTAATTAATTGATTAAATTGGATATTTATTATTTTAGGTTTATATCGGGTAAAATTTGTAGTTTGTAGTGTTTATGTTTAAATAAATCAGTTTTAAAATTTGAATTGAATTCAAATATACTGGTCTCTTTATAGCGAACCCCATTTAACGTAATTTTCAGTATAGCAAAATCTCACGACAATTTTTCATTCGCTAAAATGAAAATTTCAGTTAGTTTTTAATTTAATATGGATCCTTAGATATTACTGTTTAGTTCGTGTCGAATTTATTGAAGTTATTTTACTATAATATGTTCTTCAAACAGCGTATTTTGATTTAAGAGCTGTCTTCTGGGAGACATTAGATAATTTATTAATGTGCTACTATGTGCTAACTCATTGTGTTACTGATTATTGGCTACATAACTACATAACTTTTCAGCTAATCAAATCGCTATTTTTCAACAAAGTCCCGCCCATTTTTTCCGATTAGTTAAAATATTTTGAGCAAATAATCTTGGTTGTACCAATATAATAACAAAAATAAGATAAAATATTAGCAATAATTGTGCTCATATTTTTTGTTTTTGATTATTTGTGACATTTCTCGTTTCACAATATAATAAAGTGGATTGTTGTATTAAACGAATTTTATTTTAAATTTGAATAAAAATACGAGTACGTAATATAATTCTGTGGTCACAAATCAAGGGGGATGAAACGCATAGAAACCAATAAAACAAAATTAAAACGTACAGAAAATCTCATTATAATTAATTTGGTGTAAACGGCACCAAGCAGAATTTGAAAGTAAACCAAAACAACAGAAAATAGTCATGACAACCATACATATGCACTGAGAAAAATGTGTATTGGTGTTAAACAAATAAAATATAGAAAACTAACTTTATTCAAATAATAAAATTTAGTGTTACTTTGGTTACGAAATTGGGTGATGCTTGTGTTAAATAAAATAGTGCAAGTGAAGAGAAGGGAACTATTCCATAATGTTATGAATAAGATGCGCTATATGCGCTAAAGGAAGTTAATTTCTACATGTACGAGTAAGTATAAATAGCCTAGTATCAAATTTTATATTTTCAAGATAAGTAATCATAAGTCAAAAGGAAAAGATGCCATTGAGTCTTTTTTATCTGTACTTAAAAGCAAAAGTCGCCTAAGTGACTCTAAGCAATTTTTATGAATTTTGCATAAATAAGTAAATTTGCCTTCTATTTAGATTGAATCAAATTTTGGTGAATACATATAATAATCTCAATGTATTCCCATATGATTTTAAAACTTTATTCTTTAGTTATTGGCATTTTTCCTATAACGTAGGCAAATATTGTAAAGTTTTTTGTAAGACAAATGCTTGTTGCAGCATAGTTCTTATTGTGATTTTAGGTCGAACAGATGTGCTTTAGTCTTTTTTGGTTGATTTTTTTTTAAATTTATTTTGTGCATTAAATATTAAGTTTCAGTAGATTTTAAATTTAATTAAAACATTTTTAAATTAATTAAAATCCTGACAAGGAGCTGACGGAGAGTCCAGTTAATCATTTGGACTTGGAATCTAACTAAATTTAGTCATATTTTTCAAGCACATTCGAAGCATCGTTCCGATTTCAATAGTTTGGTTTATATATTTTGTTAGTTTGCTTAATTTTTAACAAAATTAACCTCACTTTTTCATTTCTGGTTTTTGTTTGTTTGCTTTACTATTTTGTTGCAGTTGAGGAATAAGATGCCGCCTCATTTGTTAAATTATACTAAAAACTGTTTGTTATGGCCTCTTTATCAATAAAATGGTCACCAGCGCAAAGTTGTTAATCATTTTTCAGCAAAATTGGAAAAGTATTACTGGTAAGGAGTACTTGTGCACTGATTTTGTTTGCATAAAATCCAAATCCATAAATAAAATTTCTTAATCTTACTTTTAAATTTTTTCGGTTGATTTTACATACATATGGGAGTTTCATTCATAATGTTGGTAATTTATTTCTATGTAAACTGCTTTTCTCTCGAATGTGTAAAGTAAAATCGCCAATACCGTTTAGTTAAAATTCCTTTGCAACTTCCTATACTTAGTTAAATTTCCTATACAATTATGAATTTTGTCCATTTTATTGTTTTAAAAAATATAGAGCATATAACTATATAATTTCTTGTTGTCCCAAAAACTATGGTTAGAAAGTAAGGCAAAGATAGGGAATTATACCCATACTTTTTCTCAGTGTAGTACAATTAATTGAGCAAAACTAATGTGTGATTATCTTTACTTTAAACAAAAAAAAATTCAACTTTATAATCTCGTTTCGTGATTCAAATAATCTTTGTCCGAAACTTTTTTATAGGCTAACTACATACATTCGAAATATTATTTTGGTTTGTGGATTATAGAATTTAGAGTTATGGATTTTCACATACTAATTTGGAAATTGTGTTAATAATACTAGAATAAACTTTGCTGAGGTCATCCGTGTCAGTTTTCTTGTTCACTAAAATTTCCTGCTTGCCGACAATATGAGCCATTTCCAAAAACAAACGGTTCTTATAAAATTTTTCATATTCAAGAATTTTGACTTGATTCAAATTAAATCTGTGCCCCGTAATATGGGAATGTTGGCACAATGTGGTGGCTCGAGGATTCCTTATTGGTACTTTACAATCCGATTTATGTTGACTTAGTCGATCCTTCAACAGTGGTTTCGTAGTTCCCACATACTTAAGACCACAGGCGCCACACGGAACCAAATACACTACGTTAGATCGGAGTGACTCCGGTGTGCTATCTTTCAATTGACTGAAAATCTTTTTCCTCAGGGGATTAGCTGCCGAAAGAGTGATTTTACAATTTATGTTTTCATTATGCAACACTTTAGCAATATGCTCACTAAGGCCTTGCACGTAAACGATTGGTTTGTAAGATACAATTTGGTTAGTAGCGGCTAAAAATTATGTATCTAAAAATTTTGTTTTGGGAATGTTGGTGTAGGGCTCTTTCGTTAACCATTTACCCGAAATCGTATCTAAAGCTTTCCATACAAACGATATGGAGCATCCACAAGAAGGTTTCTTTAACTATATCCGGCAATATTATAACAACGCTGTTTTTGTTATAATAAAGGATTATATGAAGACGAATGGGAAACTCGCCAGTTTCACTACAAGGAAAGTATTTTTGACAAGATGCTGAAGGTATGTCGTCTTTCTCAACCACATTATTTAAAATATAAAATGTTTATTTGTAAATGTTGAACCGCACATGCCATTTACCAACAAAATTCAAAATTTGATGGAAAACTTTAAACGAAAAGTTTTAAATGTTGAAATTGAAATGACTTTCTGGCGTATTAAGGAATTTGATCGGCACATTTCCAATTACAAAAACAAACTGGAAAATTTTGGCATTGACACACGCTTTTTAAACAACTTTTTTGAAACGCAAGCTTTGTTTTTAAGAATTCCCTTGAATTTCAATTGATCACTGTAAATAGGGAATTGGATGCATTGCTGAACCAACAACGATCTACGTTTGATATTGCAAATAATAACGCGTGTCGCAATATCAGCAATGTTGACATACCAAATAAGGTTATGCAAGTTATTAGTTTGGGACCAAAGTTTAATTTGCCTTATTTCAACAAGGCATATATTCCAAATTTCAAAATGTTAGCACAAACGGAATCAATTATTCAAAACATTGACAACGAACATCAACGTGACATCGTACGATTTAGTATTTGTCATGTTTTCTAGAATTATTTATCTTGAAATCTCTGTTTAAACATGAAAGAGAAACATTTGCGGGAACTAACTCTGGAAGCTAAGAGTTTCTTGAGGAATAATCAAAACATTATTGTGTTAAGTGCTGATAAAGGGGGTATGTCGGTGGTTATGTTGAGGTCAGAGTATGATACAAAGGTTGTGGAGCTACTGCAAGATACATACTAAAGGTTACACAAGGATCCGACAACGTCATATCAGAACATAAATAATAAAAAGATTCGAAAATTATACTAAAGTAACATTATAGACAAGGAAACGAAACAGAAACTAACTACCTATACATCAGTGGCCCCGAAGTTTTATGGGCTTCCGAAAGTACACAAAGACAATCACCCTTTGAGACCCATTGTATCGTTTATCAACAGCCCCACACACAAGACATCTAAATATTTGGCTGATCTGTTGAAAGTAGCAACGGATGATCGGAAATACAATTGTAAAAATTCGTTTGATTTAGCTGAGTTTGTTAAAGAGCAGATTGTCCCACAGCGACATATGTTGATGCTTTAGACGTGGTATCAGTCTTTCCAAACATCAACCTCGGATTAGCTTTAGATACGATTTCGGGTAAATGGTTAACGATAGAGCTCCACACCAACATTCCCAGAACAGAATTTTTAGATCTTGTGGAATTTTATTTAAAATTGGGATACTTTACAGCATCGAACAATTTTTACAAACAAGCAGATATAATAATGGAAGTGTTGCTCGACACAGTACTCAGCTCCATTAATTTTAATATTCTGTTTGTTAAGAAATATGTTGATGACCTGTTGTAATGTGTCCCGGAAGATAAAATTAATGAAGTACTGTCGAAATTTAACTGTAATTATTTTGGCCTCAAATTTACTTTGGAAATGGAAACAGAGAACAAATAACCATTTTTTTGGACGCGTTATTAATCCGTAAAGATAATGGCCAAATTGATACTGTCTGGTACGCAAAAATTTATCTTCCGGCCATATTCTAAATTTTAATAGCTTCCACCCGATAAACCAATTATTGTTAATACTGCATTTGGATTTATAAACCGCGTGAAAAAATTAACCACGGATGCAACTGTTGACACCGAGAAAATTATCAAAAATTATTTGTCTTAAAATAAATACCCAAATTATTTGATTAGTAAATTGATTAATCGGTTTAACCAAATTAATCGTAATAATAATACCATTAATAATAACAGTAATATAGTGAATCGCGACGCCGCTGCTAACCAAATTGTATCTTACAAACCAATCATTTACATGGAAGGCCTTAGTGAGCATATTGCTAAAGTGTTGCACAATGAAAACATAAATTGCAAAATCACTCTTTCGGCAGCTAATCCACTGAGGAAAATGATTTTCAGTCAATTGAAAGATAGCACACCGGAATCACTCCGATCTAACGTAGTGTATTTGGTTCCGTGTGGCGCCTGTGGTCTTAAGTATGTGGGAAGTACGAAACAACTGTTGAAGAATCGACTAAGTCAACATAAATCGGACTGTAAAGTACCAACAAGGAATCCTCGAGCCACCACATTGTGCCAACATTCCCATATTACGGGGCACAGATTTAATTTGAATCAAGCCAAAATTCTTGAATATGAAAAATTTTATAAGAACCGTTTGTTTTTGGAAATGGATCATATTGTCGGCAAGCAGGAAATTTTAGTGAACAGGAAAACTGACACGGATGACCTCAGCAAAGTTTATTCTGGCATTATTAACACAATTTCCAAATTAGTATGTGAAAATCCATAACTCTAAATTCTATAATCCACAAACCAAAATAATATTTCGAATGTATGTAGTTAGCCTATAAAAAAAGTTTCGGACAAAAATTATTTGAATGTTTTGATTCTAAGAAAATATTTTGGAAGATATACACAAAAAATTACGGATTTATTTTTATATAATTATATACATACTTTATATAAAGTAATATAGTCTGAAGTGTTTGAGTAACATTCTGTTTTTTGGAATATTTGGTGGGAAAATTATCATTTAACGGTAGGTTCAAAATTAAGCATTGCATAAAATTTTCTATAAATTGTCTTATTAAAAAATACTTTTTGTGGTTGTTTTATATATGTATACAGACCTGAAGAATGTATAATATATATCGAAACATCGTCGTAAAAGAAAGAGTTTTATTTTCAAGGCTGTAAACCCGAAGGTAGCATAGTATATAATATATCCAGCCGTTAGGAGATTTTTTAAAAAATGTATCCATTCTTTTATTGCAGTTTTATAGCAGTTTAATGTATGACAATAGTTTTTCTTTGATGTTAATTTTTTTTGTTACTATTTATTATAAATTTGTTTGTATTACATGTACGAATATTTAAAACAATTTAAAATACTCTGTTTTACAGCAGCTTTTTCTGTTAATGTGTTAGATTTTATTTGGAGTAGGTAACATATTTCAGTAAAGCAATCATATTTATTACAATTCCAATTAATCCAATCATTGAGAACATCTAAGATACTGTGTGATTTAATAAAGTAACACGAAGGGCCTCAAAAACCCCTATTCCATTGTGATGAACCCGAAAACCCGAGGTTCTTATTTAAGGGGACGTACCACCTTCAATGTTTCAAAAAATCGAAATTTTTTTTATGATAGGATGTGTTAGAATGAACATTTAAGAACATCATTTTAACATGAAAATCTCAAAAACAATTTTATTTATATTTTTATTTTATTTATTGCGAAGGGCGCCAAAGTCGTTTTTTTACGATTTTGGTCTACTTCGCTGTATCGCTACACCGACTTTCTCTTAGTAACACCTGCTTATATATACATGCATATATATAATATAATACGTTATTCTCTCACATAACAGCTGTAAAAGTAGAGGGGAAATTTTTGAGAGGAAGTTATATTGTACGGTGCAGGCATCGCAGATTAAATTTTGGTAAGGTTTATTACAAAAAAAAAAAAAATTTAACTTTAAACG
The DNA here is from genome assembly GCA_963556165.1 of Tipula helvola. Lineage (NCBI taxonomy): Eukaryota > Metazoa > Arthropoda > Insecta > Diptera > Tipulidae > Tipula > Tipula helvola. Next base: position 60,625,829 of record OY744482.1, read on the forward strand.
CGATTATCTCGAAATGACATTTTTCAAGTTGGCGTGCATGATTGAGAAAAAACTACTTATCCAATCGTTCTAAAATTTTAACACGTTGATCTACATACATATATTTCTGCTCAGAATGAACTAAGGAAGAAATAATCGGCTTTCAATTTTTTGAGTTACAACTAATTGGGGGGGGGACAAAAAGATGAATTTTCGAAAAAATGCCGCCATTTTTTTTTCGGACGTTTCTGAGAGCAGTTATGATGCACGCCGCGAATTTTCAGTGTTTTTGGAAAACCGCTATAGCAGACGACAGTGGGCTAAAAAAAATCTAAAAAATATTTTTTTTTATACTTTCAGTTAAATAAAATGTCAATGGAAAGTTTCATTAATTATTATTATTATTACTTGAGGGCCATGTGGGGGCTCAAGCCACCCCGCACTGCGACCTAAAAGATCTTTTGTGCATAAGCCCTACCTAATTATCCGTCCAGTCAATATTCAGGCTCTTAATGAACCTGATAATACTGCCTAACGTTACGTGATACATACTATCTGGGCTCATTGCTCTCCCTCCTAGATGTTTTAATTATCCGTCCAGCCAATATTCAGGTTCTTAATGAACCTGATAATACTGCCGACCGGTACGTGATACATACTATCTGGGCTCATTGCTCTCCCTCCTAGATGTTTACTGTTGGAAGTACTTCTACACGTGATACATACTATCTGGGCTGATTGCTCTCCCTCCTAGAAGTTTCATTAATACATATATCTCTTTTTATTCCATTAAAAAAAACTCTTTGAAAAACTTTTGTTTTTCAATTTTGAAGGTGGTACGTCCCCTTAAAACCCGGATTTATGTCAAAATAAATTCTATTCAAAATAGCGTTTGCAACACCCCGGTTTTCAGATTTGGAAAATCCTTGGGTTAACCCGGGTAAAACCCGGATTTTGGCAAACCCTAGTAACACCCCAAATCCCATAGTCGTGTCACGTCATTTTTCACGTCTCTAGTCACGTCACATCAATCTTCCTATTCGCTTAGTCGTTTGTTACGTATAAACTCACTTTACACGACAGATGTCACTTGAATTTTGTAAGTGATAGGCGACTACAACAAAATGGAAGGGCGAAATTTTAGTTCTAATATTTTTTTGAAATATTTTTAATTGTGTAATGTTGTACAATTATTTAAATCTGTTGTTGTTAAACCTTATACTTTTTTGATCTAAAACAATTTTATTTGTATTTGTTACAGTTACAGTCGTGTCACTTGAACCGATTTCAAGAATATCAATACTCATGCAACATGCCGTGACTTAAGTCATGTCACCTGAAATGACACGAAGATGGCAATTGCGGTGTCAATAAATTAGGATGGAAGAGTCATCTTCATCGGACTCGAATATTTTAGAAAGACGGAATTTGGATTTTGTGATAACCGACGTCCAAAAATGTATAAAGATTGTAATAAACCTCTAAAATTTTATTCTAACGGGGAATTTCGACGAAGGTATCGATTTCAAGAACCAATCTTGTTGATTCCATTTGTATTTATTTTACTTCTATTAAATTATTTTATGCTACTTTATAAAATTTTGTAGCATGTATACATATTTGAGACATCAAAAAAAAAACAAAACAAAAATATTTTATTCTTTGATTCAATCAACAAAAAGAGATAATAAAACAGATTGTAAAAAGTGCCAACTACGATAAATCAGACGACTAATCATCTATTCTCTTTAATACAATCGGCCCTTAATGGAAACTATCAAAAATTTTTGTTTCAAAAAACACCAATAAAATTATAAAATTTAAAATGATTCCAACTAACGAACAACATGTTGAACACGAAATCCGAGAACAACAGTTAAAAATCTACCTCATTGAATATGATTGGTATTAGATGGATATAGTATGCAGCCAGAATATTTAATTTTTCATCGATTTTGGGTTATATGTTCTGTAGATTGATTCAAATTGAACAGTATTCTAATTATATATGCTGATTGAATGCCTCGACGTTTTACTTTTTACCAAGATAATCCGGATAAATTTCTAATTTATAATCAACATATTTAAAATAATCATTTCATAATAAAAACAAAGAAACACCAAGAAAAAGTTGGTATATAAATAAATTATAAATTCTGTCCATGTACTTGTTCATATTGGGGAAATATTGCTGTTGGTTCTTTCTAGCTCGTTTACATTTATCCGAACTTGTCTTATTATTGACACAAAAAATATAAAACACCTTAAGTCATCATCTAAATACCTACAGAATTTAAAAGGTTAATAAATATTAATTGGTCGATAAAATTGTTCCCGAGAAAATCGAAATAGTTAAACACAAAATCGTAATGACAGTCACTACCCATGCAGAATGCTGTTCATTTATTAGAAGATATAAAAAAAAAATAAAACCATAAAATGTTTCGTTTCAAAACGAACTATATTTTCTACTATCATACATCAATTTTGACATTATGTTATTTTACACCAACAAGAACTAAAACTGTTTTGTTCATTTTTTATAATTCAACTGAAATGTTATTTTAAAGAACAGCACAACACCGAGAATATATACAATTTAGACTGTGTACCAAGATCAAGATAAGCTTCCAGCTGCTATTATATACCCTGCATAATCATACACACTCTATAACATTTACATAAAAATTATCTCTTCAGTACAATTTGCACATTTCTATCCCTCGTTCGACTGTTTTCATTTCAAAACTTGACTTTGTTCTAAAAATAAAAAATCAAGTAGCTTTTTGATATTGCCCTCCGCTACAATACAATACTACTGCAACAATAACAAAAGAGGGACCAAAAAAAATATGAAAATCGTACAAAAGAAAAACATTAAAAATCCATTTGAAAACAAATGAATTTTCCAGGATAAAATGAAACAAAAGCAAACGAAATTCGTATATAACACATAGTTTCTGAGTAAAATCCGCTTGTTGTTTGTTGATTTGATGTTGAAGAAAATTGGAATTGATGTCGATTGTAAATTGTAATACGAGTAAGTACGTTTTGTTATTTTATTGATTAGTGTTTTCTTTTGTTTTGTGTTATTGTAGTTTTTCTATTCAATAATTTTAAATTGAATTAAAACGACAAAAAAAAATTTGATTTATTGTTATTACATTGTTAGTAAACTATTAGAAAATCGCAAAAATTCTTTTAAAATAATTAGATAATTTTAGATTACTTGGATACAATGTATACTATATGTAAAGTAGTGAAAAACTCAACAAATACGTGGTGTAATTAAATTTGACAAAAAAATCTCCCGTTCACATTCAGAGAAGAAAAATAATGTCTTTGCGTTAGATTTTAAATAGAAAAATGTATAAATAAGAACAAAAAAATTTCGTATTGTTGTAAAATCTGCTTATGTTTTGCTGGTCCAAGTTTTTGTTTTGCTTTTTATAAGAATAGTGACTTGCTTAAGGAGTAAGATACGTCAAATCGATAACAGATCGATTGATTAATCGATTGGAGTGTAAACGGCCAAGCCTAAGCATATATCTGCCGGACGACGGCTGGCTCACCGTGCACGCGTTTAAACATAACAAAACAGAAGAGTAGTTATTTAGTCATTGGTTAGTAGAATTGTCAGTAAAATTTATGATAAATTAGGTAGCACAAGACAACACATTCTTAAACTACATGTTCATTGAATATTTGTAATTATGGAAGCTTAGTCCGTTTACTCAGCAATTTCTGAAAATTAAAATCAAATTAATCAGTTATTTTAAGTTTTACTATAAATCGAGCTAAAAATTCAGTTCTAAATCAGTTAGATTCGCTTTCTTACAAAATACGTTTAAGTTAACAATCTACACACTAAACGTATGTATTTGGCAAGAAAACGAAACGAGATTTTACACTGTTTTTTTTTTATATGTCTAATCGAATTAAATGCAGAAAAGCTACAAAAATATAGGTACCTATAAAAAAATGCATATGGGAGAAAATTCAAAAATAATGTTTCGACGGCCATTTTTAGACGACCTCATTTCGTTTTCTTGCAAAATACGTTTAAGTATAAAAACTGTGTAGATTGTCATATTTAAATATATTTTGCAAGAAAGCGAAACGAGATGTTGCACTGATTTTTTAGTATGTTTACTAGAACTAAATGCAAAAACGAGAAATACAAAAAGTTGCGCAATTTGTAAAAATTGAAAATAAAAGTTTCGACGGCCATTTTTGAAAATAAGAAATGAAAGATGGTACAATTTTTATAATTATTTTGTAATCCCTTTTCATTCACCTTTAAAATGACCCAAATTTTATAATTTTCGGATACCTAATAAGTTTTTTCGATGTGAAAACATCTTTAGCGGCAGGAGTAAGTAAAAAGTTGTATAGAAATCGGGTTACGGAAACAAAAATGCCGAACCAAAAATATTGCTGGTATGTGTGAATATCGATACGAACAAAAAATAAGTAAAACGAAAAATCAATGCAAAATCTACTCATACACATGCAATATACAACATCATCCGGCATTTCAAAAACATCGTGCGCCGAATACAAAAAAAAATCTAAACAAAAACCGCCTAGTTTCAATTATTTTGTTGTGAAAATATCTGCTATATGTATATGGCCGCAGCAGCAAGTTTTTTTTTAAAATGAAAATTACATACGAGTAAAAGTACTCCAAATTATGCTTGTGAAATGCAATAGTTATTTACGTCACAAGGGTGGTAAATGAGTTGTTACAGTACGAGTTCGATGTTTATTTGAGAATTTTGAACGAGTACTGTAACGATCATTTAACGTACGTGTAACCAGAGTTTGCTTTGTTCAGTGAGTTTGCCACGACCATTTACTGCTATCGAGGTTTAGGTGATTAACTTAACAGAACTGTAGTTTGCTCATGTTTAATTATTGTCAGTAAGGGTTGTCCTCCAAATTCAAAATAGGATTATAATTTACTGACTTTTTGAACCAAAAATGTTACTTAGAGGGGTTTCTGAGCCTTAAGGAAATGCTTGAAATGATTCAATAGATATTTTTACCAAAAAGTGTTCACATAAATCTTTTGCGAGTTGAGGATGAAACTCGCTCGTTGTTTTTTTTTTTCTAAAGCAATACATATAATACCAAGTGCATGAATTTTTTAAATTCTTGACACCCTGTATCATAGAAAATAACAACAACAAAAAAAATTATTTTCCACAAATGTTTTGTTTTACATTCAAAACATAAAATCTAAAAATTAAAACATGATTTTCAAAAAAATGTGATTTGACGAATTTTTCACCATATACATATATGATTTTATGATTTGGATAAGTAGCACTGAGTGCAACAAACATGGGTGATCATTTTTTTTTGTTGTTTTTTAAGTTAAAGGGTTGTGAAATATTCATAAATTTTCAGGAACTTATTGTTGTACTCATTGCTATAAACAAAAAACTAATTATCCGAAAATTATGAAGTTGGGCTCATTTTAAAGATAAATGAATAGGGATTGTAAAATAATTATAAAATGGTACCATCTTTTATTTGTTCTTTTTCAAAATGGCAGTTGAAATTTTCTTTTTGAATTTTCACCCATATGTTTGTTTTATTTAATTTTTTATTTTTTTCCCATTAAGTTCTATTACACATACAAAAAAATCAGTGCAACATCTCGTTTTGTTTTCTTGCAAAATACATTTAAATATGACAACAAACAAATTTTTTATAGTGGAACGTATAATTGTAAGAAAACGAAACGAGATGCTGCTCTGATTTTTTATTATGTCTAATAGAATTAAATGGGAAACGTCGACGGCCATTTAGAAAAGGAATAAATAAAAGATGGCACCATTTTTATAATTATTTTATAATTCCTATTCATTTATCTTGGAAATGAGCTCAATTTAAGAATTTTCGGATAATTACTTTTTATTTCTATAGCAATAAATATACTACATCAATTTCCTGAAAGTTTATAAATATTTAACACTCTGTATCTTAAAAAACAACAACAACTACATAAATATTTATTACAACATAAATATTTTGTTTTATTAGTGCTACACACATAAAGCTTGACTACGAGTTTACGTAAATATTCTGCTGAAAAATGTTCAGCAGCATCGCATGAAATTTAAAAATATTTTATTCGGAAGGAGAAATTGGTTTTCGAAATAGGCTACGTCGCGTCGATTGGTTGCCTGCTGAAATTTGTTCAGCAGTATACTTACATAAACTCGCACTCATGCCGAATTTTGTTGCTTTCTGTGTTATAAAAGTATTACTCCGCACTTTGAAATGAAGTTAACTGAATATCGTTGATGTTTCTTTTTTGTTAAATTGGTATACACTGAGCAAACATCGCGAGATAAACATTCACTCAATATATTTATGTCAAAGCATTACAAAAATATATTCATTTCATTAACATTTCAGTTTGCCTTTGCGTTTTGATGATTGTGTATGGGGTTTCTGTTTATAGAAATTAGATTTTTTGGTACATACACGATATTACGCCATTTTTTGTTATTGTGTGCCAATTCTATTATTGTGGTAATATTGAATTGTTAACCGGGGCTCCACGATTGCACCACGATTTTCATTCTATATATACATACATTCATAATGTACTGTGCAGGTTGAATTAGCGAATTATACTAATACAACCAAATTCTCTTACAATTTATTTTTTCCTCGTCAGATTCACACAGCGCTATTCCTGTGTAACCAAATTTTTTAAATAATTTTCTTTTTCTACTCTACTCTAACTTGAATTAATTATTTAATTCGTGTGATCACCAATTTTGGTTGTATTTGTATAATTCGCTAATACAACATGAACAGTACATTCTGTATATATAGAATGAAAATTGTGGTACAATCAGTTCAGTCGCTGCGGCTTGATGAGAAGATTGTTTTTTTCATAATCATCAGTTCGAAACTGGATTAAATTCTCTTACAATTTTCGGATATTAGCTTCAAATAAAATTGACTTATTTTCAGAGAATTGGATGTAATACTTTCAAAGTACGGGTCAAGCAATAAAACTGAATAAGTTCTATAATATTTGTCCGAAAATATAGATCCCAAAATATGTGTGCCAAATTTCAGGTCCCAGAATATTGCAGGGCTTATAAGGTTTCAACAATGAGCAAATAAATGCGTAAGTGAGTAAATGGAAATTCTACTTACATACAGATTTTTAAGGAAAACTAGACACTAATACAAACAAAAATTAATACTTTAGTAAGAGACTGGAAGAAATCAGGCAATATAGATTTAATCACAAAAAAATTTAACAAGTTGCACATTAGTAATCCAAAAATTGTATGGCTTACACAAAATTCATAAACCAAACATACCATTCAGACCAATTGTAAGTTCCATTGATAGTTCAACATACTCCTTATCATCATATTTAGGCAATATTCTAAAACCGAGTGTCGGAAAAAACGTTCTTTCGTTCAAAATTCTGAAGATTTCAAAACTAAAAATAAAAAAGTTACCATTCCACCAAATTTTCTGATAATCTCTCTACATATGTTACGTCGTTATTTGAGACTGTAATAAACGTTGTAATAAATGTTGTCAGATAAAATTAGAGAAATATAATGGAAAATTCAAAATCAAAATTAACTAAATAATTTAGAATTTTCTTTTGATAACAATATTTAACCAAATTTTTGGCTCTCCTATGGGTTTTCCAATAAGTCCCATCATAGCAAATTTATTAATAGAAAATTTAGAAATTTCAATTTTATACTATTTAGAATTTCAACATTTGTTCTAATAGATATGTCGATGATATAATTACAGCGGTACCAATAAACAAAATTGCTTCATTTTTAGAAGCTTTTAAATTCAAATAACAACAGAATAAAATTTTGTTTAGATAAAGAAACAAATAACCAAATTTTATTTTTGGACATTCTGGTGATTCGTGAGCCAAACGGCAAAACTTAACGTGAATTGTACCACAAAGATACTTGGTCTGGCCGATATCTAATTTACACTCTTTTCTTCCAACATTTTACAAAATCTAACACTATAAAAATGTTGACCCAAAAAATTCTAAAACTTTTCGATACTAAATTTCACAAAAAAATCTTAAAACTTTAAAAGATACGAAACTGAAACCACAAATTAATTGGACATTCATTATAAAAAAATTCAAAAATTATAGGACGGAAGTTTGAACAACAAATTGTTTTCCAAAATTAAAGGTAGCATACCTATAAAGAAACAATCAAATGTTGTGCACCAGGTTTAATGTAGTTGCAATTATAACGCTATACTTATACAGGACAGACTAATGCCCGAATTTATGGTCGTTGCTACAACTATAACTCATATTATAGTAAAAGTTATCGCATTTATAAACCTCACTATCACATTTGTTTGTAATGTAACAATGTTTGTAGTGATCAAAAGCCATCATTATACACATTGCTACCAAATAACAAAGTAAATTCAAAATTGTTATTGAATTTCCAAAATCGTTGCTATAGTAACCTAGTTACGGCTAAAGAAAGATTTTACCAACACAAAAGAGACAATCAATAAAGATCAAAATTCAAACATTATAATTCAACGTGGTCCGTTTCCACGAAAAGTCGGTTTTTTAAAAAAGGATTTGTGATTGCCATAGTTTTTTTTTGTATGGCGAAAATAATTTTTGTTTAATGTGTTCACAATAATTTTGGAACCTCTTTTAAGGAGGTCGGTAAGAGGGGCAGACAACGTTGCGTAATTCCTTATGAATCGGCGGTACCAACCGCACATTCGCAAGAACCGTCGAATTTGTTTTACCGTTTTAGGGGCAGTGAATTCGCCGATTTCACGGACTTTCTCGGGGTCGGTACGCAGGCATCCATCACCGATAAGGTATCCAAGATATTTTGATTCCTTTAATAAAAATTTGCTTTTATCAACGTTGATGGTGAGTCCAGCAGTTCTTAAATGAGTCGCCACCTCTTCTAGCAGTATCAAGTGTTCTTCAAATGATGCTGACGTCACTAAGAGGTCATCCAGATATATAAAGATTCTGTCATGCAGTTGGTGCGGGATGACCGTGAATTGATACAAAGGTCTCCCAGGTACGGTAAACGCCGTCTTATCTTTGGATTGTTGGTCCAACGGGCAAAAGGCATCTTTGAGGTCGATACAAGATATATACCTGGTTTGATCCAGTCGGCCCAACAATCCATCGATAAGTGGTAATGGGTAAGCGTCCTTAACGGTGACCTTGTTCAACACAAAAAGAGATGAACTTTACCGCTTGCTTTACGCACCAAAGTGACTGGTGGGCACCAATTGCTCTGACTTTCCTCTATCACGCCTAACGACAACATTTGATCTAGCTCGTCGAAAAACTGCTTCTGTATGGCGGGCGAGACAGAGTAGAATCTCTGTTTGATCGGTTTAACTGTTCCAACATCGATAGAATATGGGAGTATAGTCGTCTTTCCGAGGCCCAGTTTAGTACATGAGGGAAATTTGTTACGACAGTGAGTGATATTTGGATGATTCAGGCTCAGAGGGAATCTCAGGACCCAATGAGCAGTGATCTGGAAAAAATTCGAAAAATGTATCCCTAGATATAGCGGCTGGTCCAGACTAGGAACGATAGGTAGACGCATTTTGTGACATTTGTTATTAAATTTTACCGTTGCACATATAAATCCAAACACTCTCTCTGACTGCCCGTTTGCTGCTTTTATACACGATGAAGAACTGTGAAATTGAACACCATTATCCGTGAAAAAAGTTACTGCTCCAGCGCCTAATGGTTCATGAGGATGGAACTAATTATTTCGGATTTGAGACTATTGCAATTTTGCCAGTATTATCGAGTTCGTTTGCGTTGATGAACATTGTAGTAACGTTTTTTCGTGTTCTGGGACTTAATGCATAGATTGGAAGTAGATTGAAGGTTAGAACAGTTTCCGGGCGAAGAATGGAGATGTGGTGGTTCAGAAAGTTTACGTGGAGATAATTTGTTTTACGCTGCGCTACCATACTTACCACTACTATCTGCATCGCTGATTGAGTTCACTTCGATGAATTGGGTTGAGCGAGCTGGCGCATCTCTGGATCTGTATTGCTGGCTGCTTCTACTATTTCTTTGGTCGGCCTGGGAAGTATTGCATTCGGGGTTCCGTGATTCCCAGAACGCCACTGACCCCTCTGCGTGTTTTCCGAGCACTTCGAGTATTTAGCATAAACGGTGTCTTTTATTCAACATTTATGACAAAACCATCGCATAGGTCGCAGTCAATAAAAGTGTGTCCCTTCTCGTCGCAATTATAACACACAATTTTTCGGTTAACTGGTGAGCGAGAGAAATTAGGATTTGTGTGAAACGTACAACCTGAAGTCCAATTCTTCGTTTGTTCGACGTAGTTATTACGATACGCTGCTATCTCTTGTTCCCTAACAGAAGGATCGTTGTACTGAACATATTGCTGGTTTGGCAAATTTCATCTCATTGACTCCCTTTCGGGTGCCTATAATTGATTCCGGGTCGATTCGGAGTCGAGTCCAACTATCTTCCCACGTAGTACAACTGGCAATCAGATCATTAATTGTAGAAAACCGTCGATCTGTCAATTGGTATTGAAGACCGGGCCTCATATTTTGCGTGAGAAGTTCGATAATCTTTTCCTCAGAATATGAAGTTCGGCATTGTAAGGTCACACTCCACACATTGTGACAGAACTCCACAAAGGTCTCACGAAGCAACTGCTTTATCTCAAAGTCAGAACGTCTGTCCTGAAATCTTTCCATGAATTTGTATTTCAGTTCAGCTCATGATATAGCTGGATGGTGAAGTTTACACGTCAAATACCATTGTAACGCGATCCCGTTCAGTACCGAACTCATTTCAGTGAGCAAGCTGGCATCGGACAAGCTTAAGGAATTGGCTAAAGTTTCTACCTAAAAAATGAACATGTCTATTGGAACACTGTGTTGTATAACCTTGCCCCATTTACAAAATCTAAATACGTAATTCTAAAACAAAGTACATAAGACGTACACATTTTTTATATAAATACACAGAACTAACGTATTAGATTACAATCCACATTCCATATAGGAATCCCCAGCAACAACAAACAAAAAATAGTAAACATAAAGCAAAATTGACCTATTTAAAAAAGAAAACTATATACATAAAGATAACGCGAAAACAAAATAATATACGCGCGCGCGCTACAATAACATTTTTTTTCTCAATTAAAAGATAAGAATAAATATAATATCGTATACATACAATGTTGCGTTCATACAAATTAATTTTTTTACGTAATATATTTAATATGGACTTGATCGACATTTAAGCAAATAAATAATTTTTGGTGACATCTTTAGTTCAAAAGCAATAGAAAAATTTTAGCAGTAGACGTTTAGGCGAAAAAATATTCACACACGAAAAATGTAAGCTAAGCATTTTTTTTATCAAAGTTATAAAAAATAAAATATTGAAACACGAGAGTCACACAAGCTGAATTAAATTACCGATCAAGCAATTTCCAAAGAAAAATTATTTTTTTTAACGGATGTACCGTCTCGCTTTTCTGTAGAAAAAACTTTTGAAAAATAAAATTTTAACATGAGACGATAGAAAATAAAAAAATAAAATTGTTGGTAATTAGCGAGGGAATCTTTATGTATATAAACTAAAAAAATTCTAAGTAAATGATCAGTCCACCGATCAAACTTGTAGCGTATACAAGTCAGTTTTTTTTAGTCTTATTAAACTTACTACGAAATTAACAAGTAAACGACATTGTGTCAAAATAAATTGTGCTCTACGTCAAATTTTGATAATAGTAAAAAGTTAAAAGAAAATCATTAGTTCATAAATAAAGTGGTGTTCTTAATATTAAGTAAGATTGAAAAAAAAATTAATTAACAAGTAAAGTTACGAATTATCGGCAATAATTGTGCTACGTAAAATTGAAATAAAGTGAAAAGTAAAATTAGAAAGTATCCAATCTTTTATTCGTGAATAACATTGTTCGGGCCGGTTCAAGCATCAAAAATTTCCTGTTGAAACAGTTTCTATCCATTCCTGAGTTCGGCTGCTTCACCAGATTGTGAAAACGTGTGCATTTCATCTGAGCATCTATATAAACCAGTTAGGTGAGTATCACGGTGTAAAACCATCCTACTAACATTTTTTGCGCAAGGCCAAAAGACATTGAAGCACGAACCTCTGTATGGAAAAACAGAGGAGGAAACAGAGCAGTGAGAAATCACAAGTTTCCTAGTGACTTTTGTCCGCTTTGGTATCCACACTCAATACTAATCTCGTGTAACATAGCACTACTTTTGAATAGCTTTACCGTTAGGCCCTGACAATACAGAGATAACCCCCACCAGAGGTAAGTTATCGACGACTCATTAGTTAACTCATTACTCCAGAATACGAAAATACAGAATTGGCCCCCACCAGAGGTAAGCCAACAACAACCAAACTGATACTAACACTAACGGCGTAATCCATCGATACTAGGAGCCACAGTATCGCTACACACTTAACAGTTCAGCAGAGGCATTACGACCTACTTAGATCTCACATCATTAGCTACACAGAAAGAAAGTAAGCGTCGTCTCTTATTTTACAACAACTGGATGGTGAGCCGTCATAAGATATTCCACATCGAGGAAGGCTGCGATGCTCGAGGGGATATCGTAAACCTTGCGAGGTTGTTGGAAAATAATTATTTGGATTAGTATAAGCTGACTAACTAATTGTAATATTGGGTGGAGTTGGAATCAGACTTGTGAACAATGGAGGTGGTTGGCTATAATTCCCATACACTGATGTAGGGGCCCGGCCGTAGGGATAAATGAAGAAAGTGGTCCTCCCATTGGCCCTGATTAACTCACGATTGTCGGAATGGACACATGAGGTGGAATTGTATATTTCATTTGGTTCTGCTTTGCGTCTTGGCGTTGATTTACTATGGATAATTGTTGTGCTAAGAAGTTGAATTTTACCATAGTAGACTCCAATAATTTAGTTTGAACTTCAATGTGCTGCTGTTTCATTTGGCTATCAAGGTGAACTGTATCCAGTAAATCTTCCAGGGTGGATCTTCTATCTGAACTTTGGTTTGGAGACCTTGGTTCACTTGGTTGGGCTTCTGACATAGGCAAATTAGGCTCATTAATTTTATCAACTTCTGAGAGTCCGACCTAAACCAATTTGGCAGTTTCAATGGACTCGTTCAACTTGTCATGATCCTACATAAAAATCTGTAAGCTGTATTGTAGCTGTTCACAAATTTAAGGATAAGAAAATTTAGGAGAACTGAAAATCGTAAGAGAAAAATGCAATAATGAGAAGGGTTGACTGCGCGCATTTACTGAACTTCTCGAATAATTACAGACTTTCTCTTTTGAATTTGTTTATTGCTTTCAAAGCTTAGCGAAATGCAACAAAAAAAAACCACGAACGAATATTTATGCTTGATTTGTGAGCTAGATTGAATATTGCAGTGAGCTAGATTGAAGTCAACATAATCACGGAAGCAATCAGCTCAATTGCAATTGCACTAAATCACACAGATTGAAATTAATATTGAAACGTTTAAAACAAAATTGAAATTTGAATTATCAACCATTAACATCAAATTCAAACAGTTATACCAAACTGGACATTATGTATCTTAATGATTGAATTTAAAAGAATAGGGATAGGATACGAAAGGGATGAATATGGATGTTGGCCAATATTTCAACAACATCTCATTCAGAAAGAAATGTTGAACTGGGAGATTTGCTGAAAGGTTTGAAAGATATTATAAGTTACTGAGCATATACGGTTGCGCATCTTTACACTCGCTCCAAAAAACATGAAGCGTCAATAAATTAGCCAATGGGTTTAATTCTAAACTGATGATGGTCGCTCTTTAATAGAAACGCCCGTTTCTTTTAGACTTGAAAGGAGTACACATGACTTACAAAGAAACTCATCCAGAAGTTAATGTAACTTTCAGTAAGTCAACTGTCAACTGCAACCACAATATTGTATTCTTGCAGGTGCCAGTGGGCTCATTCTAGCAGCGTTTATACTATCCCTGAAAAATGTAAGCTTCTCTCTGATTCCATCGATATCACGAAACTTGGGTACCACCAGTTCAAACCTTCCAATAGTCGATTATAAAAATTGTTTGCAAGAAATAACAAGCAAAAAATTTCACGAAAATTGCTTTTTAGGTGAATGTGATAAATACAGAAATGTGAAAAATTGTACCAAGGATTTGTTAGGTGAGAGTAAAATTTTTGAAGTTTAATTAAGTGATTGTACAAGAATCGATATAGGTCAACTTTAGTCATTCAAATTCTTCCCTCGAAAGATTTTGTAGAAGAACTATGTAACTAATTGGTTGTTTTACGACCCGACCCCACTGATTTATTACGTAAACACGGAACTCTTAAAAACAATTTAAAACAAAGAGAAGTAAGTGTTGATTGTTCTGAATTTCTCTGAAAACATAATAATGTTATGTTGTTCAAACTATCTTTAATTAAAATTTTAACGATTTCACTACTTTAACAATTTTCTTATACATAATTTGGTGAAATAGGAAATATCATCCTCGTTACTCGTTATCATGTGTACCTTTAAGGACGAAAGGAAAATCGAAATTTTTTTATTGAGGATCCTATTTGCCCACCGTTCAATTTTTAATTAAAGGGGTTTTCTACCGATTCAATTTCAATAAGATTGAAACTTGATTAGAGAAATATATACATTAAAGCACAAATAAATTAAAATACAGTTAATAAATGGTGGAAATGTTGCTTATAAAATTTTGGGCTAGCTGGGTTAAATTATTGTTAGATGGAGTATTATAATTTAAATTGAATACATAATTCGCTGCTATTTTTAAATTATCAAATCCTGGTCAGATTGCAGCAGCCGCCCTCTAAATTATGGTATATCATTTAAGGATTTAATGCGAATTCCTGATCGTGTATATGAAACAATGGCTCGGTCCCGTCCTCCGAATGAATAGTGGGGCGATTTGTGATAGACCGGCTACGTTTTGGTAGGCGCAGAGGCTGTAGAGAATAATTTAGGATCTTCTGGTTGCTTAAGACAATACGAAATGGTCAGCAATGGTCTGTAACACCGTTCTTTAAAATAAAAAATAAAAAAATTATCACGAATCGCTTTGTTTCAATGCAGCAATTAATTTCAATATTAATTAAATTCACTATTTCAACATTTAATTTTACAATTCTTATAATTTTTAATTTTTTACGAATTCTTCTTTTAATCATTCTTAATATTTTTTAAATACATTTTGGTGAATTTGTTCGTTAAAACCAAAAATTATTAAACGACTTACAAATTCTTTAACCCCTTGGATAAGAAAAAAAATTTTAGCAAATTTTCTTTTTTTAGAAAAAAATTTAAAAATTTGATCTAGACTATACAGAAATTTCAGATAAACTCGTTTAACAATTTCAAAATTTTGTTATAAAAGAGGATATAAAAAAAAATTATTATACGTACCAGGTAATGACGAGTGAGACACATTATTGGAGATTGGGATAAAATTTACGTGTCGGTTTCGTCATTGTAGCTCGAAGTGTTAAATTGTCAAATCTCAGAAGTTTTTTTTTTTTTTTTTTTTTTTATAAATTTTTTAATTGGGTGCAGAGCAGACTTATTAACGGTCCTAGCTCCTTGTAGAGCTTCTGCACCCAATGCGCGATCCTGCAAGTAAAGATTAATAGCTACCTTAAATTTATTCATTTTATATTCCTTCGGAAATTGAAATGTATTAGCGAATTCCACTTTTTTGATGTTCGGTATATAAATTCGCGCTTGATTTCTTCAGTTCGAGGTTTCGGGAGCTTCACCGTAAACCTATGTGCATTGTTACTTCCTCTTGTTACTCTTGTTGTTGTAACGAATGGTGGTATTTTCTCCGATAGTTCTGCAGAACATTTACCATGTAAGCATCTGTAGAAGACGCAGAGTTCTGCAACATCTCTGCGATGCTGTAAGCTGTCTAGTTCTTGAGTAAGTCTGTCCAATAAGTGAACCCTGTCCAATAAGTGGAGGGTGGTACCAGACGCACCTCCCCAAACTTGACAGCAATACTCTATACATGGTCGGATGAAGGTTTTATATATCTGGAGAACTTGATGCGATTTGAAAAACCTCCTGCATCGATTCAGGAACCCGAGTTTTTTTGAAGCTGATTTAGCCAATGCAACAATGTGTTCATTCCATTTGAGTTTGTTACTTATTTGAACACCAAGCAGTCGAATTGAGTCGCAACCCACAAGGATATGGTTTTTTACCACAAATGGGTAGTCGTTGCGACTTTTTTTATGTGAGAATGTGCATATTTGTGTCTTTTTCTCGTTAAATTGTACTAAATTGTTGATACCCCACTCAAATATTGTACTTAAATCGGAATTAAGAGAAGTTACGACTTCTGACCGTTTATTATTTAGATCTGTAATGAAATAGAAGAATGCAATGTGGCATCATCCGCAAAGCTATGGATAGGGTTTACAGTGCTATCCAGCAAATCGTTGATGTATAGCAAAAACAGGGTCAGTGACAAAGGTGATCCCTGAGGGACTCCGGCATTTGGGGAGTGCGTCGATGATGATCTCCCATTAAGCACGACGCTGATTTTTCGGTCATCGAGATAGCTTTTAATCCACCTGGTGGTCATCGAGTCCAGCCCGTATGCCACAAGTTTACAAATAAGATTCTCATGCCATACCTTATCAAAAGCCTTGGATATATCCAAGGCGATTGCAAAGGCCTCTCCGTGGTGTTCTAGGGCGAGATTCCATTTGTTCGTGACATACGTCAGGAGATCGGTCGTGGATCGGCTTTCACGAAAGCCGTATTGTCTATCCGAAATTAGTTTGCTAATTTCAAGATATCTAACTATATGTTGATTGACGCATTTCTCAAAGACCTTAGCGATGGCTGACACAATTGATATTGGCCGGTAGCTCGAAGGGTCAGTTTTGTCACAACCCCGCTTCAGCACGGGTTGCACCATTGCATTCTTCCAGGCGTTCGGGTAGTCACCTTGCTTATATGAAAGTAGGAAAATTTTAGATAATATTGGAGCCAATTCACTGGCAAACTCCCTCAATACTCGAACTGGAATTCCATCAGGTCCGGTGGCCTTGTTTGCATTCATTGACTGTAGATTAGTAAAGACAATTTCCTCCGAGATGACGACGGGGCTCATTTTGGAACCACAATATGGAATTAATGGAGGTCCAATTCCATCTGGGACAACTAATGTCGAGTTCGATTTGAAGACGCTCGCCAATAAGTCGGCTTGTAAATATGGATCCACCACCAAGGCGCCATCAGCACGTTTCAATGATGAAACAGATGTTTTCGAAATATTTGCAACCGATGCGGCCATGTGGTAAAAGTTGCGATCGGAGATTTTCAACTCGGAAGCCACATTGGCTTTCTTGCAGTCGGCTCTTTTTGCTTCTCTACCACAGGTTCTTTTGCAGGTGTTCCGTATCGTTTTGTATTCCTCATAAGAAATTTCGTTGCGTTTATATTTTTTGTGTGCCGCTTTATTTTGTTTGGCAGCTTTGGTGGCTTCTTTTGAAAATATTTTTAAATTTTGATTGGGATTGGAAAATGATGAGGGTATAAATTTATTCATTCCATGTAAGACCGTGTCAGTAAAACTGGAAACGGCGTCGTCGATGTTGTTGTTATGTAGGCAATGGCGTTCCCAAGGGAAATGTTGACAAAATGATCGTAAACCATCAAAATCAGCTTTATTAAAATGCCAAAGACGCCTTGGCTGCTGTCTAGATTCTAGTGGTGTTTCGACAGATATTTTTGTGCGGTTATTAAGTTATGATCAGAATTTCCAATTCCAGTTTCGACATGGGCCTCCATGGAATGAGGGATTGATGTCAGACAGAGATCCAGAATATGAACTCCTCTAGAATTTTGGCATTCAAATGTGGACTCACTAACAATCTGTGTGAGGTCATGCGAAACGGCAAGCCATTCCGCATGGCGCCCAGCGACATTTGAATCTTTGTGATTCAACCATTGTTTATGGTGGGCATTAAAGTCACCGACCATAATAAATTCGCATTCGGGATGTTGATTGCGAATATCGTCACATTTGTCTGATAAGCCCTCGAAAAAGCTAATCGTTTCTGAATCCGTCTGATTAGGAGATCTGTACAAGCTAATTAAAAAAATGAGTTTATTAGGCAGAGAAATTTTAAGCACAATAGTTTGAGCGGTTTTTGAAAATATTTCGTACTTTTTGTGTCTTGAGTACGGTATGTGGTTTTTAACGAAGATGCACACTCCACGTTGCAACTCAAAAGCTTGTTCGAACTGGTAGCGCTTGAAGTAGAATTCGTTTTCGTAGATGTTCGACGATACTTTTGTTTCCGTTAGAACTAATATGTCGGGTTTACGTGATTCGAGATGTTGATGTGCGCAATTTTTGTTTTTGTTAAGGCTATTAATGGTGTCTTTACGAGGATTATGCCTCGCCCCGCGATCCGAAGAGACAAAAGTTAGGAATTTTTTTAACTTTAACCAATAAAAATATATTCTCCATTATTAATTATGAACTAGTATGTGTACAACCCAACTTGGTTTAAAATCTACACAAAACCATCGACGCAGTATCCAAACATTAAGGAGAACTGAAAAATTCAACTTTTATTAAGGTTGCTCAACACACAAGTATCAGAAACAAAAAGCAAATTGAACAACCGTATTACAATTGTTGTTGTCAACTAAAAATTGTTGTTGTCAATTTAAATTTATTAGTCAATGTAATGAGCTTAGCTCTTATGTTTTGACCATAAAATATGATTGGGATCATGATTTAATTGATTAATATTTGATTTATTTGGAAGGGATTGCATTTGCAATAATTTACTTTTTTTGTTACGCAGCGACATTTTCTTTCTTTCTTTCGTCAGGTTCTTTTCTTTAAATATACCACCTTCGTGATCCATAAATTCTGTCAATCTATTTATTTGGCACAAATTGCTAATATAATGAATCTCATAAAGTTTGCATTGTATATTACACAATAATCAACGAATCTGAAAATTTTCTGAACTTACTTTTCACTGCAGCAGCTGGTAAACGAAAAAACATCCGCATCAGAACTGTATAAAATAATTTACCATTTCACCGTCATAATTTTTGAAAATTCTATGTTTAACTTTTAAATCATCAAGTTTTTCCTTCTTTTGACATTATTTTCATCTTGACGACTAAACAATCAATAATTTAAAATTCAAGTGGGAAATCAGCATGATAAAATATAACAGCAAAGTTTATCATATAAAAGGAAAGCAACAAAAAAACCAAAAAGGAAACAAAAGCACACAAAAAAACGATTTTTCTGACAAACTTAAGTTTTGTCACGTTGAATTTTTGAATCAGAATTACATTATTTTTGGAATAGTCTTTATAACTGTATAATATATACGTATCTTGTAGCTCTATAGATAGCCCATGATTGATGAATAAAAGTATATTACAAGAAAATAGATTTGTCTTGTTTTTCTGGAAATGTGAGTAGCTTTTTGCTGTTGACCGCAAAAAACAAAAAAAAAGTAAGGACGTGTGTCAGCAAACACACATGTTTGTACATATTTACACAGTAGATTTTAATGTAATTTCCAAATTAATCCCATCCTTTCGGTTTAATCTATTGATAAGCTATGATTGATATAAATTGTCAAAATTTTATAATATTTACTCGTCCTTGTTCTCACATTACAGATAAATTGATTTTGACAATATAATTATTTAGTAACGTTATCTATGCACAAAGCTCACCATATACAAATATTTTATTATAAGCATTGATCGATGTAAATTATTAGTCAATTTGGAATCTACTCGTACATACAGATACAGGAGATTATATGCGATTATTTACTTTTATTTTCTACCACAATTTGTTTTGTCCTACAAACGTTATGTTATTGTAATCTCGCTTCATTTGTAAGAATTGTAATTAGTATACCATGTCACTTAAAGTAAATTGTTTTAACAGATTACAAGCTTTGGAGTTTGTTGATTTCTATCATCATCAGCTTCAATAAAGTGTGTGTTGTGTTTATAAAACGGTATAGAAAAGCTTTTAAAAGTTGCAAATGATAGTTTACAAATTGTTTTTATAAAACTAAAACTTTGTCATTCTCTAATATGTTTAATGGATACATAAAAGTTTTGTATAAAAACAATATGCACCTCAAAAACTGGTTTAGCGTTTTTATCTAATCTAATAGCGATATTCGATTATATGAATGGATGATTTCACAAAATACCATAAATCTATTATGTTGCAGTCACACTACTGTATACAAAATACGTGCCATAATAAATAATTTATTTTTTTGTTTTATGCTCACATATTTCAAATTAAATTATTTTATCTTTTATTATTATATCAACAAATAAATGAATTACGTTCTTGTGCTATCAATAAATAATTTTGTATGGTAAATTCTCATAAACAAAAATTTGTTTTAAATAATTGTATAATAAATAATAAATAAAAAAAGCTCTCTAAATTCGCTAGAGGACGTAAAATTTAATTGCGAAACTTTTTTGTTTGTTGTTGTCAACTGTAGGTTTCACACAATAGGATGAAATAAATTAGAGCGAGTTTTGGTGCTTTTATAACTGAATTTCTAAATATGAATAGGTAAGTTATATGATTTTATACCCAATAATTTAATTAGAAACTTTAAAAATATAACCGATGATGTATGCTGCATTTATATTGGAAACAGGTCATTTTAAGTGACTACGGGGAAATAACTCTGATAGGGTGTACACTGGCATGTGATTGCTACGTGCTTGTGTATTAATTTAGAGTTGGATGATTTGATACACAATTCCATAATCTCTATTCCTTAATTTACAATACAGTTTTTATTGTTATTCCAAAAACAGAACAAAAACAAAAACTAATCCCAAACATTTTTCAAAACAAATTTGAAAGATTGAGAACTTCTTAATGTTAAAATTATGTAGCATCGTTTTATTTTCATATTGTATTTGATTGTAGTTAATTGAAATTATAGGGTCTTTCGACACTTTACATTGTGTTGTAAGAGGAACATGAGAGGTACACTTTTTCATAATTTCACCTTTCCAAGGGGTCGACAAAATTATCCATATGCAAGCTGGCACAACAATTACAGCCTTTTGTGAGTTTTAGCTCAGTGTCTGTGACAAAATATTGCCGACAGTGACATCTGTCAAAAAATAGCCAAATCGCCAACCGTACAAGTATATATAAAACAACCAACTTCTTGTTGACATTCCAAATTAAATTCTACATTTTCCAGGTGAAAATATTCAAAATTGACGCAGCTAATTCTCATTTGAATTTACGCCGTTTTTATTTGATCAAATTTGAAAGTTTTATGCGGTGTTCAAACTGTTTAAGTTTCATATTTTAATAAATATATTGCAAATTTGATCCGTAAGAAAGCGGGAAATTAAAAAAAAATTTGGTAAATAAATATCTTGATCCGATTGAGTGGAATTTTTAATTGCATGTCAGTTTGAAGTTATAAGGATTATGGTCAGTATAAGTAAAAAATTATATTAATTATAAACTATTTAAAATAAAAGAAAATTCGTGATGTTTTAATTATCCGCTAAATTTTCCAAGCGATTCACAACATGCAGGAGTGTTCAGTGCTTTGTCAAAAGCTGAAAAGGAATTTTAGCTCCCAGTAGAATGGATTGGAGTTAAGAAACTAAAGCTATGTTCAGAATAAAAAATGGTACAAAAAAAAACAACAATTCGTGTTATCTCTAAAAATGTTAGTTTCCCGGAGAACTTTGGTTCATGAAACCACGAAAAAACTGCTAAATAACCTTGAACAAATGATTCATTCGTTTATTCAAAAGTAGAATCCGAATCAACTTTGTTCATTGTTTACTTTGGAAGAAATGTTGATGAAGAGTCATCTATGGAGCATTGGAATTTCAACTCAAAACTTTTATTATCCAAAAATTTCCAATATTGGGTTGAAAATAAAATAATTCGTTTAATATATCCATGAAAGGTGGATTGGTTCCTTGGATAAACTAGTAGGTAATCGGTTCAATAAAACTTTCAATATTTTCTTTAGCATAATTAATGATTACGCGGTCAAATTAATTGCCTCGGTTCAACAAATAAATAGTTATTACTTCTTCAGCTGTATATTTAAGATTATTTAACAAAATATTTACAATAAACTTATTCACTGGAAAATCGAAAAAGTTTATTATAGCATAACAAATATTTTGTTGTTATGCCAAGTTGAATTGATTAATGAGCAAAAGTTTTAATCAAGAATATCTCTAAAATGTTCTTGTAATAGAATTTGTTCTTACGAATATATTGGGTTGCCGCGTTTGCCTTTATATTATAGTTATTAATCATCTATTATTATTATAACCATAGTGGCGGGTCGTGATCACAAATTCAGGATGGGCTAAAATAAATTCTCGCAACTGTGCAACATTTAAAAATCTGTGAGTTTTTGATATAGATAGTTGCAATGCAGGATCCAATGCAGTCAAATCTTTAACGGGATTTTAGTGACAGTTTCCACGAATACGTATAAAAAAATATTTGAAGGCCTAGAAAATTATATCACAGATAAAATATAAGAAATAACAGTACATTCAAAATTTAACCTTTCACAATAGCAATGATACCGGATATTTAGGTAAACTTTGGGAGGTATCCGTAAAATGTTTGAAGATTAATTTCAGTGAGATTATTGGTAGCAATTGCCTGTAATTAGAAGAGTTCGTAATAATAACGACAAAATTTGAAGTTGCCAATTTACATTTCCGTTATGCTGCGAGGTGGCGTCTATAGTGAAGCATATCTATAAAAACACTTGATAAACACGTTATACTATTAGATGATCAGGGGTCTTAGTGCCATAGCTAGTACTATAGGAGAGTTAATAACGAAAAACAATTAATAGTGTGTGAACACTTTTAGAAATGTCAAAACCTTGGAAAAAAAAAAATTATTGAAAAGTCAGTCGAAAAAATAAAAATAAATTGTTAAGGTAGACAGTCGAATTGGGGTAGAAAAATAAATTTGGTTATCAACTATATCAAAGGAAGCTACAAAAACAATGATTTATTATTTTACTACATATGTGTATTGTACAGAATTTGATTTTAGCCCAAACATTTTGCTATCACCAATAAAAGCTCGCCTTTATTTTTTTTTATTAAGATCAACCTAATGTGGCATTTACACCAATCTGATAAACAAAAAACCATTCTGGTTTTTTTAAAATACCTTACAAAAGTTATTTTTACAACCTAGTGAAAGTTTTCAAAATCTTCCAATACCAACCACAATACGTTTTATCAAAGCATAAGGAGTCTGATAGTATTAAAAAAATGCATAACAAACATAAATTGACAACAACAATTTTTTGTCGACTACTACTCTCTAATGGTTTAGTTTGATTTTGTTTGTTACATTTATTAGTTAACCCCACATAAAACTTTTCCAAAAAAAGTTCAATTTAATTGCTAAATTAAATAAACCGTAAAAGCTCGCATTTATTTTTTATTAAACATCAACCTTATATGAAAAGATTACTTTCCGGTCCCTGCTTCAAAAAAAAAACTTATAAAATTATATTTGCGAACAGCTATAACTGTGAAAATTCAGCATAATCACTTAATTGAAAATAGTGTACTTTTCAGGAGAAATAAAATTAAGTTTAATTGTAAATTTGAAAAAAAAAAAACATGCACATAAAATTAGAAAGGAGAAACAAACAAACAAATAATAATATTATTAATCGATTTAGAAACCCAATTTTATAATTTGCTTTTCATTTTCCTGGGAAATCAAAGTTTTTTTACAATTAAGGCTGTATGGTACTCATTTTACCAAAATAAGGGTATCGTAAAAATCAATTTGTGGCTACAAATATTTATCAATTCACAAATTTTTTTTTTATTGATAAAGCTTAAGGTATTTTTGAGGGATTAATACAGGATTATTTCAAAATTATTTATAGTTTATCCGTAATAAAAATTCAAAGTTGACGAAATTTTGGATAATGGTGCTTACGTAAAATTCAATTTTCTTAAGTTTTTCTCGCTAAACCATGTATATCTTTTATATTGACCTATGCAGAAAGATATTTTTGAGGGATTAATGCACGATTATAAAGATTAATAATAAAATAAGAAAGATATAATCAAAATACTGAGAATATCGATATATTTATCGATACGAAAAAATTCAGTATCGATAAATATATTTTTTTTGTCAAAAATGGGTATGACCTCGGCTAATTTTTAAATTCCTATTACTCTACGAGATGGCTAACCCCAAAAAATGGTGAATGTCCAGGATCTTATCGTTTTATAATAAATTAAATATACATTTTAAAATACTGAGTTGCCATAGAAACAACGAAAATGAATAACCGAAATAGTTTATAATTTTATTCTGGAAAAAAGGGAAATAAGATAAGTCGACATACAGTTATATTTATTTTACATCAAAATAAAACAAAAATACAAAACGATATTTTTCTTTATTATAGCTACAGTTTAGACGCATTTTTGGACATTTAAATATCGATCCCAAAACAGAAATTTTTTTTGAGTACCATACAGGCTTAAGTGATTATGTTAAATTTGTTTTAAAGAAATTTTGCATTAAGTGATTTAAGTTGTTTTTCCAAATGATTTTCCACGTTGTAAATTAAAGATAAGTCTTTTACCCAAATAACCAAAGGCATTTCATTTATTTACATTTCATATGTAGTAATCGACCCACATCTCATGTCTCTTACGCGATCAGTTGAACCATTTTGTACATATTGCATGCTTGTTGTAGGTGGTCAGATCTACGATCGATTTTATACACACTAGTTTTATGCTTATAACAGGTGAAAAGGTACGATTTACAGGACTCAGGCCGTCTATATAGGGTATAATTAATTGTACAATACATTATTGGTCAGCCACGAGAATCGAACTCGGAACGATGACTACAGAACGGAGTCGTAACGATATCCCGCATTTCAAAATCCCGCTTTATCAAAATCCCGCTCAAGAAAAAAATCCCGCTTTTTAAAATCCCGCTTTTCAAAATCCCGCTTTCAAAATCCCGATTCTGCAAAAATAAAAATCCCGGTTTTCAGAAAATCCCGATTTTTATTTTTATTTTACTTTATAAAATTTTCCTTCACCAAAAAGCGCGGCTCGAGGGTGTGTTTCGTTACACCCGGTTTTCAAAATTCCGGTTTGTCAAAATCCTGTTTTTTTTTTGTTAATCTTGATTTTCAAAATCCCGGTTCTGCATAAATAAATATCCCGGTTTTTAGAATATCCCGGTTTTTATTTTTATTTACTAAAATTAAAATTTTCCTTCACCAGAAGGGGCCGCCCGAATTTAAAAAAATATGTCTTTCAAAACCAAGATTTTGAAAACCAGGATTTTGAAAACCGGGATTTTGGAAACCAGGATTTTGAAAACCGGGATATCTACCCAATCCGCGGCTCGAATTAAAAAAAATACGTCTTTCAAATCTCAAAACCAAGATTTTGAAAAGCGGGATTTTAAAAAGCGGGCAAACTTACCTTGCCCCTACAGAACACAATACTAAAACAGTTTGAAAAGAAAAACAATTTAAACAGTAAATTCATTTATTTAAAAAAAACAGTATAAAGATAAAATCACAATACATTAATTAAAATACAAAATATCTTAGTAATTTCTTCTGAATCTTCTGAATATCTAAGATCTGGGTGTAAATACATTTCGTATACATTCATCGGTCTGTAAACTGTTATAGAATGAAACAAATTGTTCGTTTATCAATGGTAATATAGACATTAAATCATCTTTTTTGGCCTTATTAATTTTAAGAGGACTATTATAGCATTTTGGAATTTCTGAAATATCTACTTGGTTTACGCAACTTTTTGAAATTATGAGTTCCTTAAAATTGTCTGCCTCATCGTATAAACACTAGAAGTATATACGACCGAATTGCTGTGTAAACCGCCTTTATTTGACGTCTTTTCAGTAAGATTTATTTCCATTTTTATTATTTTTTCGGGAGGTGAATTTACTTTTAGATACGTGTAGTTGAAAAATTTAAAAATTTGTTTTCCATCTCTATGACTGGAAAATCTCGTTTATTCACAACTGAACTAATAAAGTTGAACCAATCCCGAGGATGGTGTATTTTCATGTTGTTGGTCTTTTTTTTCTATTATAGCATGATCCGAATCACACTTCCAGATGTGAAGTTTTTTTCATGACGGAAAACATGAATCACTGTATTATGTAACTGACTTAATGGTTTCCGGTATACTTCATAAATGTTCCAAAATGCAGGACTCAATGTCATTCCCACCTCACCTTCATGCCACATATAATAAAAAGCATCGTTGGTGACGCAGTCGTGAATTGTTAAATTATACGTCCATAGTAGGCGTTTATAAAACTAGACAGATGTCTTGAGGAAAGGTGTCAAGAAATTGCTGCAGGTCAAATGTAAACATTTTTATCGTGGTCAATAGCACCGCAGTTTCCTTGTCGATTTTTTTGCATTGTATGCTTGTGTTGCACTCTCATGGTGTTTCTTGTGTTCGGAAATTAATCTCAATTTTGCGCTTTTCTCTTCTATTTGCACTTTAAGGATTTTATATTGTATTTCTAAATGCAATATAAAATATGCATATTAATTAAATTTAATAATAATTTATTCATCAATTAATCAATCAGGTTCTAACCTTGGAAAATTTCAGAATATTTTGAAATTGAAACCGGTTTTGAATGACTGACAGAATAGAGCTTATGCATTTTTGTAAATGTTAAATATAATTCCAAATATAAGTGTGATTTATGAGCATCCAATTTGTTGTAAGGTACTGCTTTTCCTCTACGGTCTACAAGGTACTCGTTCAAACTATATTTTTACAATTTTTTTTTTGCCAGTTATTTTATAAAGTTATCCGTTTCAACAAGTGTTTTTCTAAAACACTTTTGACACAATTTTGTATGAAATTCATTAATATCAAACTGGTAGGTATAACTATGCAGCCTGACGCGAGCTTAAAAATACAATTAAATTTGCTTACCATATTCAACACCAAGCTCGATCGCAATTTTTCTCCATATTTGTGCCTTTTGGTTTACATTTGTGTACCCTCTAGAAGCAGTATTATAAATAATCTTGTGCTTCTTTACTAGAGCAACTAATTGTTCATCGTTCATGGTGGGGCTCGGGATATATTTTTATTAGTAATAATAGGCCGTATTCTGGGATTTAAAATTTTATGTTATGTTATGTTATTTTTGTTTTTTCAATATAAATTCAAATAGGAAGCGGGGAAATAAAATAACATAACATGGATTTTATGATGCCGGAATACGGGGCAATATCTAACTAAAAAAAACTCAAATTCCCTTGTTTCACTTTTGAAATGACATTTGGGAGCGAAGCAACGAAAATATAGAAGAAATTTGTATATACGTGCGAAATACGCGCGTCTAGTATATATTCTTCCATATGGCTTCATTGATTTTACTTTCATTTGACATTTCAACGCATCTTTCGAGCGTTTCGCGCGTCAAGTTTGTTTAGGCTATTATCAATTTTGAAAATAAGATACGGAAAGAAATTATCTGGTTTTCTGTTTTCTTGAGACCAACTAATGGTAATTTACCTCAATATTGTCACAAATTAACTACCTAGTGGACATGAAATAATTTGTGGTTATTATGTTGTTTCTAAAGTGAGTTTATGAAATATCTTTTCACAGTTTTCATTGTAATGATTAAAATAAGCGGTTTTATCATTTATTTTTGTTTTTAAATAGTGAGTATGGTACATTATTCAATTTTTGATTGTTTTTAATTAGTAAACCAGCTTATCAAATAGTATTTTCAAATACTGTGTTACGTAAAATGCATTCATAACTATATAGATATTAAAATAGTGTATAACATAATGAACTACAATATATTTTATTTGAATTAACTTATGTAGGATTTTTGTAACTAGTAGTAAGAAGCCGTCATATATAAAGTTGCGTTTTGTAGAGTTCATTCAAAATGAGGGAGAACAAAATTTCTTGTGCGCAATGTGTTACTAAGTCCTGCAGTAGATATAAACGTATTGATGAAACATGCAGACGCTTTTTAATCCTATTTAGCAACCTGACGCGGCTAAAAATTTGGGCAGAAAAATGTCAAATAAACTTACATAATATATCGAAATATAATTTTGTGTATGAGAAACACTTTGAACCAAAATATTAAAAAAAAATTGCAAGAGATGCAATACCCACTCTTTTTCTAGATGAAAATAACTTAAAAGTGGCCAAATCTGAAAAGTTAAAAATATACCCGGGCCGAAAATCTAAACTTTCAGTTAATGATATTAAATTTGAACCGAATATTAACGATTACACTAAAAATAAGTTAAAAACTTATCCCTCAGCTCCGGGTACAAGACATACTGACCCTTCTTCATACAATATAACTATACCAAAGAAGCAACCCCCGGTGGCACAGTTGTTAGCATGATAGCTTTAAGCTCCGTAGGTCCCGGGTTCGATTCCCGGCGGGTAATGAAAAAATCACGGCTGGTTAATGTAAGGATCAATAAATTAATCACTTAATGGTGAAGCTCCGCCTATATAGTAATTAATCACTCATTATCCGTTGAAAAAAAAAATGATAACGAAACTTCACAATGAAGCGGCCAAATCCCTCTATGGGATGTTGTGCCAGCGAAAAAAAAAAAAAAAAAAAGGAGCAACAGCGATTTCTAGTGGAAGTAGTTGTTACGAACATTTCGTGAGAAATGGGAGAAATATCCTCTATGCATTATCTGAAAGCAAGAAATAAAAGTAAGGAGTTATTAATAAACAATCACATCTTAACAAAGAAATGTCGAGTGTTAAGTACGTACTGCAAATTGAAACAACAAATTATAAATAAATATAAAACCCTAAATCGTAAAACAATATCTGATCACATCAATCAGATTGGGGCACGTTAATAAAGACACGAAGGAATTTTGTAAAATGCTATTGCAAAAGCGAAGCCAAAGTACTCCGTATACAAAATATCAACGTTATTTAGCGCAAAGTGTTGAATTTAAGTACCATTCATCATATGTTTTTTTAAGAGAAACACTAAATTTTCCATTGCGATCTATTCGAACAATTAATAATTTGTGTGTTTTAAAACAATTAAAACCAGGTTTTAATACCCAATTATTAGAGCAACTTTTATCGAAAATTAAAAATATGCCAGATATATCAAAACACCATATTTTGTTATTTGATGAAATAAAAATAAGAACTGATTTAAATATAACCAAACTATTAATGAAGTCGTTGGTTTAGTAGATTTTGGCAATAATGATATACAGCCAATGCCAGCAAAACATATTTGCCTGTTTATGTCTAGGGGATTATTTTCAAAAGACAAATTTATTGTAAGTTATGTTGCAACCGAAAATCCTATTCCAGGAAAAAAATTAAAGGAAATATGTAATTACACTACATATTCAGAAACTTCAAGAAATTGGTGTAACAGTCTGAGCTGTAGTTAGTGGCCAAGATGCAAATAGTCGGAATGCCTATAAGGAATTAGGAATTGAATCACAACAAGTTTTTTTTAATATAAATAATCAACCTATATATGCGTTATATGATATCCCGCATATAACTAAATCAATACATCATACAATCTTAGCAATCAATTAGTCTAGATTGTCAATCAGTCACACGGGTCTGTCCTAAATTAACCGAAACACATATTCATCCGAACACGTTTCAACGTAAGCGAGTAAGTTTATCCACCCAAATTTTAAGTAAAAGTTGCTCCGAGGGAATTAGAACTTTTCACAGATTAAATAAATTTAAAAATCTAAAGGCTAAACAATGTGATATATCAAAAGCAGCGTTTTTGGAAAAAATAAATGATGTTTTCGATGTTCTAAATAGCAAAAACCAATTTTGTAAAAATCCTGCAAGTTCAGGTTTATTAAGTGTAGATAATATTCCAAATAAAATTTTATTAAATTTGGTAACTTATTTAGAAAAAATTGAAATAATAACAAAAAATAAAATATACATTGTGTAGAAGGTTTGGTTCATACGGTAAAAACTATTTTATGCATGTCAAATAAAATTTTCGAAACAATGAAAGACGTCACATACATATATATTGACATCAAAATTACAAACTGATGCCATAGAGAATTTATTTTCTCAAATTAGGTCGAGAGGATGAAATAATTTTAATCCCTCAGTATACGAATTTAATTTTATTATTGCTAAAATTACGACTAATAAACTGATTTGCAATTCTTCTTCACTGAATTATGAGCCTGATAACTGTACCTTCCTACTTGAACCCGAAAATATGTCTAATTTAGAATATCAAAATTCAGAATTCAACATGGAAACTAATAACAATTTAATTCCGATGAAGATTTTAAAGAAATAGCTTTTGTTGACGAATTCAATAATAATGCAAACCATGAAATTGACCTACCTTCCCTAAGATATTTCGTTGGGTATATAATTTATAAATTTATGAAAAAGTTTTCATGTGAGACATGTAAGAGGTTAATGGTTAAGTTCGATGAAAACATGAAATTACCTTAAAAATATTTAATAAAATGTAGAAATTATTTAAATCAATCTAAGGAACTTTATTTGAGAAATCCTACAGATTATTTTTTTGAGTTGTCATATTCACAAATAAAAATTTTTGAAAAATATTTTAATGATAATATTCATAAAAAGCAAATTATACTGTCGATATTCAAAACATGTGTAGATGCATTTAATAAAAACGTATAATATATGGAATGGTTTACGAGTGAATGCCAGGAACATAAAAAAAATTCTACACTTTCTTGTTCTTGTATTAATTAGGAAAAATTGTTCCTGGCAATTGCAAAAAATTAAAGCCAGAAATAATAAAGCTGATTTAAATAAAAGGAGTACACGTATACCGAACAAACTAGAAATAACTCAAAACTTCGAAGATTGCAAATTTTGTAGCAATATCTAGCTAAATATATATTTTTTTTTTGTTATTTTTATTATGTTGTTATCTACAATAATATTTTTTCTAAATAATTGGAAAAACTTAATTAACAATTAAGTATTTGAATATTTTTGTTTATTTCTAAGTACATATATATAAAATTAGGATAATAAAATAATATAATTATTAAGAATGTTTTACGGGGGAGCGCCCCGAAATCTTGCATTACAAAATCTTGCAAGTACAAAATCTTGCATTTTTTAAAAATCATGCAAATCAAAATCTTGCCAACCCGAAATCTTGCCAACCCAAAACCTTGCAAGTACAAAATCTTGCAAGTACAAAATCTTGCAAATACAAAATCTTGCAAATACAATATCTTGCATTTAAAAAATTTTGCAGTTTTAGTATCTGTACCTGACTTTAGTATCTAACATAATATTTATTGCGTATTCATAAAAGTTCAATATAATTAAAAAAAATAAAATAAAAAAATTGTGCAGATAGCGATCCGGATAACCATGCGTCAAGATATACGGCTAATATGAGAATTAGAATGGAAATCTCCATTTCTCAAAATATTTCAACAAAATATTCTGGATAAAGAAGATTTAATCTTCATTTTCCAGAATTTAAATTTTCGTTTTTGATTAAAGAAGACTTAATCTGTGTGCGAATCGAAATTAAAAACGCGTAAAAAGTTAAAAAGTTAAAATTTTAACTTTTTATTCACCACAAAATTTTTAACTGGTCGCGGTGCAGTTAAAAATTTTAATCTATCTTCCTTTGACGTTTTGTGCACTACATAACCACACAAAATGGAAAAAAACAATGAAAATGGAAATTCAAATGAAAACTAAAATACAATAAAAAGAAAACGGCACGTTACGACCGCATATAACAAATATAAGTAATAAATCGATCTCAATTTGATGGTATACATACATATTATTGTGTTTTTTGTTATAGGGAATGAAATTGAAAAAAACAAATTTCGCTTAGACTCCAGTACGATGAGATGTTTACTGGGAAAAATGCGAATCAGAAGGATGCGCGGCAGTAAACATTTTAATTGTTGTAAATACATGTATATATTATTTATAAACACATTTTTATTTTATTATAGAAAGATTAGTAAACAAATGAATAAAACACCAGTATTGTGCCGCCAACAGTGGCAAGCTTTAATCAGGAAGTACAAGGTAAACACCAATGATATTTACCTAAAATTGAATTATTTGTATAATTAATTTATATGTAATTTGTTATAGTCACTAACACAAAAGCAAAGTGGATCCGGAAAGGGTGATGAAGCACCGGAGGGGGATATTGGCCCGCCTAACAGCTGGCCCTACTTCGACGTAATTCATAAATACGTCTCGAAAAAGGATAATTTTCACCCCCCACATACATCCTGTAGCATCGAGGGATTTATAGACGCGCCAACGTCTATAGATTCGTCCGATGACAAACTATTAATAATCGAACTATTAATAGTCGCTTGCCAACTCTATCGTCGCCAACCAACTGTCCACGAGCTTCGCCAGAATCGTCCTCTTCTCGTTCACGGGCAACACCGCGAAGTAAATATAAAATCGAGGACGCCCTTTTAAAAGAAAGCCGCAAAATAGGGAATAAGATTAGCTCAGCTTTGGCTATATTTGGCCAAATCGTTCAGAAACAATTTCCAGACATTGATGTGAGCAGTTCACTGATTTCCGAATCAGAAGACTCAGAATAAATTATAATTAAAAATCAAGTTTGTATTAGGTAGTTTAATTTTTTTTTTATTTTTGTAAATAGATATGTATGAATGAACATTACGCTTTAATTTTATTGGAATAAATGAAATAAATGAATTCAGAAATGGGGTATTTTATTACTCATTATTTACAATTAATTGTTGCAATAATGAGTCTCTAAAATTAATCCCTTCGCCATGATTTTCACACAGTTTTTAATATTTTGCTCCAACGCTTTGAAAAAAATGTTTCGCCACCGACTTTTCATTATGCCGAAGGCACATTCCACTACATTCCTGGCTTTGCTGTGCACCGTGTTGAATATTTTTGATTTTCATCAGGATTTTTGTAATGTGTTATTATAGCACACGGTTCTAATTTGCATGGGTACCCACCGTCTCCTAATAAATATGTATTTTTGGGAGGAAATTGGCTCATTCGGTATAACGGGCTATTTTGCAAAACACGAG
This sequence comes from Tipula helvola, assembly GCA_963556165.1. Classification (NCBI taxonomy): domain Eukaryota; kingdom Metazoa; phylum Arthropoda; class Insecta; order Diptera; family Tipulidae; genus Tipula; species Tipula helvola. The sequence continues at coordinate 60,659,117 of OY744482.1, forward strand.
TATCATGCACCGATCCTGGATATCCAATAAAATAATTGGTAAACATTCCTTTGTTATTGACGACAGCTTGAAGCACAATGGAATAAAATCCTTTATAATTTATGTATTCATCGTGATTTTTCACGGGGCACTTTATTCTAATATGGCAGCCGTTAATTGCACCAACCGCATTTTTAAATATTGGTGTTCTTGCCCGAGAACAAAACTTGTTACCAATTTCTTCCAACTCACTTTCGTTTGGCAAGTGCACAACATGTCTCATTTTGACACAAAAGAAATCTAACATTTTATAAATAATGTCTCTAATTGTATAGCGGCTTAGCCCTGAGAAATTTCCGACAACTCTGCAGCTACAACCTGACGCCATACAGTACAGAAATACAATAAGCTCGACCTCTACAGATCAACCATGATGCTTTTGTGGCATAAGTTTTAAAATTAATTTAAAAGTTTTTTCGTTGATGCTTAACGACCTTTTAGTTTCTATTTCATTGCCATTTAAGATAGCCTCAATTGTAGCAGATACCACTGATATTTGAAGGTATTTTGGACAATATAATAAAATATTTATTATTCAAATAACCATATTAATTACGATGATGATGACCTTTACGATTTTTTTTGTCCTATAGTGTTTTGCAACTAGGGTTTCTGAACCGGATATATCCGTAACCGGTATCCGCGGATATTTGTGATTTTAACGGTATCCGATAACCGCGGTTATTTTTCAACGGTATCCGGAAATATTGTTTTTTTAAATAATTTCAATATGTTTTTTAATTTTAATAAAACAATTAACCAGAAATACAAAAATAAATCTCATTTTCATAAGTTTTATTAATAAATATAGGCGCTCTTTTTGGCAATCTGTTCCTTTCAATAATGTGTTAAAGTATTCAACACAATAAACCTTAATACGATCCTCATTAGTTGTTTAATTTCTCCTCGCTTTCCCCGTTAAACGTGAAACTATGTACTAGGGTATTTTTTTCATTTTTCATGGTCATTTTATTGTAACGCAATAATTCAGAAGCACTACCGCATTAACGCATATACTCATATCTCTTAAAAAAGAATTGAACCATGAATTTGAACTACTCCTGGATATTAAAATTCTCTGGAACTCGGTAACTCTAATGTTATAGAGGTTTTTAAAGGTAAATACGGCCATTACTCCAGCTCTAAAAGATTTAAACGCTTACTCCATGATGGAAAAATTTGATTTCCAATAATCAGACATCTCGGCCAATCTCTACATCCAATAAAACTGCCTGGGCCGAAAAGATGCCAATATTTTTGCTGCTTAAGGTGTTTTATCTTTTTTAAGAAATAAAAATTAATTCCGAAATAAGTCGTGAAATGCCTTGTTGATCCAAATGTGAATTCAACAAAATTAATTTTGAGTTTTGTAAACCTCATGAATCAATAATACGGTGATGAAACTACTCGAGTTACCTAGAATGACAAAGCAGATCATTGTTCATTGCAATGAAACTGCTTTGACTGTTGAATTAGATTCAGAATTAAAACTATCATTAACTGAAGAATTAATTCTTATATTTCAAATGCGACGACCGTTAAACATGTAACGACATCGAAAACTGGTAAGAGAACCCCAAATCTTGATTTATTATTCAAGGCATTAAAAACTGCAAAGCCAACATCGACAGATTCAAAAATAACATTTTTGGTTTCAGGTGATTTTTGCACTAAAGTTTGGTCCCGTCTTTCCTGCACTTCACTTAATGCATTAACATTTTTAAAAAATCATCAGTAAGACCAATTACTTAAATATTTAAATATGAAATATAAAAAAATATTTAACTTTAACTACTTTTATTTATTTTTGACGGTTATCCGGTAACCGTCAGATATTTCATAAACTTCAATTCAATATCCGCGGTTACAGAAAATCCGGATATTTGGAAACCCTATTTGCAACTAACTCGAGGTGTTTTTGGTATATACATACAATCGAGTGATAATAGGCAAACAGTATATTATAAAATTTGGATCAATTTTAATTTATTAATTTACAAATTAAATTCGAATAAATTTGCACGACCGTGTATAGGAAAAAAGTATAGGAAAAAAGTAAACGTCAAAATTTTAACCATCTTGCAATTCGCACAGCAAATCGGTTAAAATATGTGGTAAATTTTATTATTTTCACCACAGTTAAAATATTTAACTTTTTAACCGTTATGCACACGGCCTTAATATTAAAATTAAAATGCAAATCTCCTTTTTCCAGAATATCTCAACATAATATTCTGGTTAAGAATATTTAATCCTGGACATTTGATTTTTTATATCTCAAGCAAAATTCTACTGTATATTTATCATATATTGTAGTTGATTTTGTAATGCAAGATTTTGAAATGCAAGATTAAGGGGCTAACCCTACGGGGTACACACCAATAAAAAAATTTCATTCTGTTTACGTTTTTTTGTGGTTTTGCTTTTTATATGTAAGAATGTATATGTCTACTACTACTTAATATATTTTAGCTCAAATTATTATGTGTAGAGACGCTCGATCTTTATTGGTTTGAGTTTTAACTAAGCATTATTTTTCTTAATAACAGATGCGCTAAAGTCTAATTCACTACAATCGAAAATTGGAGCAAGCGTAGAAATTTGTTCGGGTTTGCGCATCTGATTATTGTTTAATTTGTGATTATACATAAATATAATATAATACATTTTTATTAATAACTTACTTGATCTACTTAATTTTTTGTCGTAACTCGTAATTCACGGAATTCCATCATTTTCACACCACGTTGATGTAAGTCTGACACTTTTAATTTAATTTTAGCACTAGGCTGATTCATTTTTTAACTAACAGCAACATTTCTTGCCCTCGCCTGAACATACTCGTAGTGTATTTCTTATTGCAATTTATTTTTTACACGTGCCATAAAGTTTACTTAGATTATTAAATTTATTATAATACATCTAGAAAAAACACTTATTATAAAATTAAAATAAATATGACTTTTAACATAATCACTTATGTAACTTACTTTAAGTACACACATTATTTATTTTTACTAAATGGAAAAACCACTTAACTGAATTATTGGATTGTCACCCTGCTTGTTTATTGCTGTTAAAGCTATGTAGAAGATTTCTAAATAAACATTTTGTGATATTTTGGCATTTTTCATTGAAAGGGTAGCGGTATAGCAGCTAGTTCCCTAAAAAAATTGTTTCACCTTAGTTTCTTAATTGATGATAATATGGAATATCTCGTAAGCAGTGTGTAATGTTTAATTTTCTTTATATTCCAGATACATCTGTATCAACAGTAGAAAATCAATTTAATTGATCCATAAAAATAACCAAATCAATAAATGAATTGCATTTCTGAACCAAGAAGCATAAAATTTACAAACTAACAGTTCTATGTATGTATATGTACAATATAGCAAGAAATTTACAGTAAATTAAATTAGATTTGAACCAAGTCGAACATGATTTTTTTACTAAATTTTATTGGGCAAAATATTCAGGTCAGAGAAAATTGATTCGATTACCATATACGATGTAACATACATATACATATACCAGTGTAGACAAAATGCAATCAGCTCTTAGCTAATTTTAAACCAAACGGTCAGAAGCATATATCATTCAAGCTCTGTAACTATTTACATTGTAAATTTAATTTTATTATTTTGCAGAAATCAATATTCAATCATTTGATCCTGATATGCTTGTTCACGTTTCATGTATAAAACCTAAATATTTAGTATAACAGTGGGGTAGATTTAAATATGAAAACTATTTTTATTAGGATATATCCTATATTCAATGAAAGTCAATAAAAACATTCCTATAACATATCTAAGGTTTTAATCAAGTTTTATCTAAACATATCTCTATATTCTACATGTATATTGTCGGCAAGTTAGCATAAATGAGAAAATATTTTTACTCGGAAAATTTTACTACTTTCAGGTATGTAATACACCTTTCCCATATACTAGTACCGTTTACACATAGCCATATATCACTGCTTGGCTATAAAAATTTTTCTTGTTTTATGATCCGATCGACCTATAAAGAATAATAAAATAAAATTGATTTATTTCAATTACAGATTGAGGTCATAATGATTTATTTTTAAATCATGCTTTCGATTTTATTCATTTTTTTTTAATGTATTCAGGCTCCAATTTTTATGGCGATTTGAAAATAAATAATATAATTTTATGGGTAATTGATGTAAATTTTGTGACACAAAAAAAAATTAAAAATCGAAAAATCATACCTGAAAAAAAACAATTTGAAATTCGTTACAGCAGGCAAAGTTATATTATACTTCAAAGTCTAACCTTTTCTGATGTGGCTTATGTATAGTTGAAATGATTTATGTAATGTGTACACTAATTTTAGTACCTAAGAATGGCATGTGGCCCTACTTTAAAAAACTATTAGATTCTTAAATTTTTACATTTAAAAGTTGGAATAAAATTAATTTAATTTAACCAAAAATATTTTGTGTTCCAGTTTTTATTACATTATATCAGATTCATTAATAATTACCAATGATAGAGCAAAAAATATTACTATAAACCATAAATTATTAATTTTTTTTTAATATTTGTAATGTATACAAAAGTCCTAATTAATTACATAAAAAAAATAATTAAGTTAAATTAAGTTCAATGTTCAAACAGTTTCCTTTAAAACCACAAATTGTGACCTAAACTTAATGTAAGGTATACGTTGCCGAAAAACGACAAAATAATATTTTAATTAAATTCTAACAAACACCATGAATAATAGCGAGCTTTTTTAATGTTTTAATTCTTTGGAAAGCTTTTTTTTTTTCTTTTGTGTACTTATTGATATTAAAATACCTCGAAAATTTTACTGCAAAAAATATTTATTTCGTGGCAATCCCAATCCAAATATTTACAGAAAAGAAAACAAAAGATTGTTAAAGTACAGAAAATATTGACATATAAAATTGGAAAAGTTTAGATTACAAAATCAAGTTGTTTTTATTATAAATGATACAAACTTGTGCTATATAGTATAGAGCTTTTACATTATTTATTAAAATCTAACAGAGAAGATTTCCAATAGAACAGTGAACACTCGAGTGAGCTAAATGTCAATGTCTAATTTTATGAAAAATAAATAGCTAACATAAGTTAATTTAAACGGCGCTAAATGTTGTTTTAAAATTAATGGTAATAAATAGTATTTCGACCCGTCTTAACACTTTAGATAATTCACGGTAAAATGCAAGCAATATTTCTGCATCTAACTTATGTTTAAAATATATTGGAAAATTCATCCACCAACGATAACTTGATATTTAGCCTTCAAACTTAACGACCAAGGCTATCCCTATATCAACTTTTCGAAGTCCTTCGAAAAAATCAGTGAATTAGTTTTAGTATGTATATACCAAAAAAAAAATTGTTTATTTTTCTTTCATTTGAGGCACTAGCTCCAAATTTATTTATTTATTTTTTTCACTCAACTTTCATACTACTCATTCTGATAAATTCATACTTATGCTTCTACTCATTTTGCTCAATTTGGGACATTTTATAATTAAATGTTCGATGTCCACCACAACCAAACAGCTTTCATATAAAGCATACTCGCTCAAATGACGCTTCTTTAAGAATTCTTTCTTTCTAGTCTAACACGTTCCATCTTTCGCATCATTGTAGAGTCTCCTTTGATTTCCTTAAAAAAATGGATTCCTCAAACGATTACTACCTATTAAAGGTGCTTCTTTTCGTTTACCCTACGATTTTTCATAAATTCATTCTCCCATTTTCTCCAAATATTCGCCTGGAACATATGAAGTACATCTCTTCGTGAATTCATAATCCGTTATCTTCTTCATCCGTTATCTCCACTTGTCTAATTTTGAGAAATATATTCATATTTTCTTTCGCAGCATATCAGTCTCACTATGGTAAGCCCCTCATTTCGGTTTACTCACTCTTTTGATCACATTAAACCTGATCTTACAATTATCGGCTAATTTTCCCATGTGCACTTTAAAACTCAATTGCTTGCTTCACTGTCTACAAACTTAAACGCTCAATTATCTTATCATAGGTTCGCATATTATCAAATCTTTGTTTTGTTCTGAATGCCATACTATTACATTTCTCGAATTCATACGTAGATTTAAATCAGTCAAAGATTGTGTTACATGAAGCACACATTGCTGAGCTTGATTTGGGGAATCGTCAATAGTTTTGCCCTTGCCAATAAGGGCAAAATCATCTGCAAATTGCAAAATAATTTTGTTGATCGAAACGCTCGTATATACACATTGAAGACAATCGAAGAAATGCTCCTGTTCACTGCTCCGTCCCTGAACCACAAAATAAACTTTCGCTTACTGATAAATTCGTACATATATTTACAAATTTTCCAAGAAAACTCTAGGCTCAAAAGAACTTGATATAGTTTCCCACATAATCAGACGCTCTTTCAATAACCAGAAATACAGCCACAACAAACTCTTTTTCCTTTCGTACTTTCCACATGAATTTTTTACATGAATTCAAATTGTCACCAACAGCTTCAGGTAACACAAAATCGTTACTATTACCTAAACTATTCTGAACATCCACCATCACTTGTAAGAATTGATTGACGTTTTCGGGATCATTCATCACAACATTTCTTTAATTCATCATGTTACCTCTCACACTATTAAATTGATTCCATACATTTTAGTTGTAGTTATATGTGCCATTTCTGATCCGCCAACTCCTCCTTCTCTACAATCACGCAAATACCCCTGTTAAATTCACATAAAGTTATCCGTTTCCTTTCACATCTCTTTAATTTCATTCAATTTTAATTAAACATTACACATTTCGTTTACTCTCTCTAGTTCACACTCAAGTTGGTTTGGATCATTCACTTCATTTCATACGAGAACCTCAATCATACGTTCAACCCGTTTCTTAGTATTCAGCAAGGCCTTTCTCTCAATATCTATATTTACTCCACCTATACACAGGCTAATCAAAAAATGTTCACTAATCAAATTCTAATCTGTTACGTTCCAAGTGACTTGGGCCGCCAGTCCACTAGATACTAAAATGATCACGATATCAGAATAATGAACGAGGCAGCCAAGAAGTTTCCCCTAGCGTTATTCCTTTTACACTACTAAACACGTGAATGTGCATTCATATCACCCCCCCCCCCCCCCCCCCCTCCATAATCCTGTCACTTTTTCCATGAACCCAGTCAAAAAATTTTAAAAATACCTCAGTCCTTTATCTTTCAATCGCCGTTTTAATTGGAGTTACATATATACAAAGGCAAACGTACATAGTATATGCAGAATTATGAAAAAATTTCTTTAGCTAAAAGTCAAAATGAATTAACAAAGACTTAAAAACATTTTTGTAATATATTTGGAACGTTTCTCGATCCCAAGATTTCTATTTTCGATGGCTTTTATTTTGTATTAGGAGCTACAGAAAGAAAAAGGAAACCAATAGCGAATTTGTAATATAATTTTCCTTTTGCATCCTGCCCCTTCTAAAACGAATCAATAGCCGTCGAACATAGGTGTCGGATTGCACAGCTCATATTTTATGAACAGGGAAAACAAATTGACAGAAATTTAGGAAAATTAAATGTCAAACACCATCAAAATTTTAGTTATTAATTCAGTTTCAAACAGATGATTCCAACATTTCTGTCGAATGATAGTAAACATTTTAATTCAGTACTCTTTTCTATTTAAGAATATACAGCACTTGCAAGAAAGAACTTCCCAAAAAAACTAAATGCCGTAATATTGGGAAATTACAATTATTGAATTATATGGGCTGCAGTAAATAACTCCCCAAAGAAATAACACCCCAAACCATAAATGAAATAGTTCCCCGATGGAAATTTATAATTTACTAAAATGTAATAAACCCTCAAAATTTATTGTTTGTAGTTATTTCATTGTTCAATTTTTTTGGAAAATGTAGATTTAAATATTCTGGAAAATTAAGATTTAATTGTAGAAAATAAAGAGTTAAATTAAATGGAAATCTCCATTTCCCAGAATATTTAAAGATTTAAATCATCCATTTCATGCATGAATATTTTTGTTGAAAAGCGAAAATTTAAGATTTGAAAAATGAAGATTTCAATTTTAGAGTTGTATGTAAATCGTAATTTTCCAGAATACTTCAAAACTTAATCTTACTTATCCAGAAATTTCGGTAAAGGAAGATTTATTTTTAAATTTTCTGGAAAAGGGAGATTTCTATTCAAATTTTAAAATTAAATATTCATTTTCTAAAATATTTTAAAATATAATCTTTCTTTTTAAACATAATCCGAAATAAATCAAAATCGAACTCTCACTACCTACTGTGAATGTTTTATTAAAAAAAAAGTCTAAAACATAAATGTATTAAATTTACAGATTAGCATTTTCAATAGTTGTTTAAATATTTGTTTGTTTGTTTAAACCATCTTCTAGGTAGTCAAATATAAAAAACTAAAAAAAAAAAATTGAAAATGATTTAGTCAGAATTTGCGGATCAACACTTGACTACAGTGAAAACATAACCTGTTTATCAGCAAACTGCGGTAAGAATATTTTGTCAAAGCAGCCAAATTTCCAGTGCAGTAAAGGCTAGAAATGGTACCATACACACTTCAAGGGGTATTACAGGAAAACATATCAAGGAGCTGAACCATTCTGGTATTGCTCAGATATTTGCAGCAAAGCTGAAGGTGAAAAATGTGTGTGCTAAAAGAAGTTCCCAAATCATTCCAGTGCTCCGATGCAATACAGCAAGTTGAGAAAGTAGTTTTAAGGACCTAAAATCGAAGCTCTTGGTTTAACAAAAAAAAAAGAAAGGTAAAATGATCCATGCAAACCAACTGGGTTTAATTTTCTAGAGGATCAGCAAATTTATTTGAGGGATCGTCTAACTTTCTACAAACTTGGGTTGTATCGCTTAGCTCAAAAGAGCAAGCAACACCTTAACTTTAAGTATCTTTGGCTAAGCAATTTTAAAATTTGCGTACGAATTGGATACAACGGATTCACCCCTATCTGATCATAAACAACTCTTCCTGAAGGTAAAACAGGTTAGCGTTCCTAAAGAGGGTACTGGTGTTCAATATAAAGTATTAAATTATGATAAAATATTTTCTGATCCAATATGGGTAAAACTGTTAAAATCAACCAAATTAAATGAGTTTGTTATAACTTGACAGAGTTTATTAATAAAAATACCGTAACTGTTTTCAAAACGGCCAAATCAAAATGTAAACTTTCATTACCTCAAGAAATTCTTAATTTAATAAAAGAAAGGGAATGGGTTTTTAAGTTAAAAAGATTAACCAAAACGATCTGTATTTGATTCAAAGGCATAAAATTCTAAGCACCTTGATTGCTGCGAAAATCAAAAAACTGAAAAGGCGGAATTGTTTCAGCTATGTAAGAAAATATACAATAAGCCTCAAAATTTAAGGAATTATTTAAAAAAAAAATATTTTTAACAAATCTGTTAA